>WOGP01004256.1:0-14215 GCA_015342065.1 Leptinotarsa undecemlineata | reverse complement strand
CTACTTCCTTCCACGCCAATGGAAAGGTCATTCATTGATGTGAATTTGTCTTTTATGATGTCGGTTTGTGTGTGGAAGTCCAGCTTATCTCTGTGGTATGTGCTTATTTCTTTCTGCAATATTTTTATTTTATCTTGATTATCTCTGTTTATACCTTCTTCATGCAGGTCGCTGATTGTTTTTTCAAGGAGATTTATATCTTCCGAATTGGAGTTATCATTATCACTGCCGGATTCATTTTAACAGCAGATCACTCTATTACCCTGGTCGAACTTATATTTGTTTTTATTACGCACTACACAACTCCTATGAAATAAGTTGAAACACTTTGTACATACGTAGGGAACAGACGTTTTATTTTTGAAGCATTTAAACACACATAACTGGGAGCAATCTGACTGAGTATCTGCTCTGGTAGCCATATTGTAGAAAATTGAAAATTGTAGACAATTGAAATTACAAAGAAATAACATACAAGCAACCACCAAAATAAAATAAAAAAATTTAAATATGAATACAAGCTGAAAATTAAAAATAGTATTAACGAAAAATAAAAATTATAAATTAAAAGATTCCAAACCAAGTTACGTCAAATCAATTTATATTATATCAGACAAAGGAAGTCCGAACTGATAAACTTCATTAGTTTCAATGAAACTTGGGAAAGAAGTCATTCCATTTCTGAATATACTATTGACGGTTTTTATCTGGCTGACAACTATAGAAGATCCACTTTTCGAGGGGGAGGTATCTGTGTTTGGCTTAAAAATAATATTTCATCGAAAAAACTGCCACTTGAAAAGGAATTTGAAATAAGTGGCGTGTCTGTGTTACTCTCAAAAAAATTTTTATTGCATATTTTAAGCTTCTATTGATCGCGTAAGGTGGAGATTTCAATTTGGATACTCATAAATATGATTCAAACTATATCAAACATTTGTAACCCATACGGTCTGAGGGACATTATCGATGGACCAACCCAAGTAACAAACACCAAGGCACCCACAATTGACCATTTATTTGTTAATTTTCCTCTAACGGGAAAAGTGAATGCACTTGATAACCGGTTTTCAGATCATAAGGCTGTTTATGCTGAGCTGAACATATATAAAACAATCCGTGACTTATAAACATCATATCAATGACGATCATAAAAAGCATGGTGGAAAATTTTTCGATTGAAATAACTAAAGAGAATTGGAAGAATTTATATCAGATTAAAAAAAAGTAAATTTATTTGTTCAGAAAATAAAGATTGGGTAGATTCCGAAGTGGAAATTTCAAGGTCTGATTTGAAGGATTTATACAGGATATCAAAACACAATTTCCTGAATTGAATGTCATTTACAAGTCAACAAAATGCAAACATCGCCGTGTTGTAGAATATAAGAAAAGATTGTTTTATCAAAATAGAATATCTAACACCGACAACTTGAATAAAACATGTTGGATTATAGTCAAGGAGTTAACCGAAAAAGTTAATTTTCCGAATAATATTTCTCTTTGCGTTGACGGTGGAGAGCCTATAGACAATGCCAAGACATTGGCAAATAGAACAATATTCCACAAACAAAAAAATATGATTTTGATATAATAATCTTAAAATGGATCTCTATACATTTACAAATGTCGAATTATACGAATTACTGATATCACGTTTGGAAAATTCAAAATCTTGTGGTTTTGATAAAATGCCGGCTTTCATTGTTGAAACTCTGTTACTTCACATTATTTCTCCTGTGACATACCTGGTTAATTCATCTTTCGCTGAAGGGAAATTTCCAAGTATGATAAAAGTGGCGAAAGTTGTTCCCATCCATAAAAAGTGAAATTTTTTAATACTCATTTTTGGACCGCCTGCTATGTTTTCTTGATTCTAACGGAATAATCTCGGAAAATCAGCATGAGTTCAGACCGAGAAAGTCAATCACATCTCCTTATTGATGCTGGCGAGTGCCCTGTTGGGATATTTTGTGATCTCAGCAGGGCATTCGACTGTATGGATATTTTGACAAAGAGGCTATACCATTATGGTGTAAAAGATAATGCACTTACATGGATTACAAGCTTTTTATAAAATCGCAAACAGTATGTCTGTTAGAGAAAGGAACAATGCATTGAGTTGGGGGTTGAAAATTCTACATTAGATTATATAAACGTAGGTGTTCCACAAGGTTCTGTTTTCGGTCCTGTGTTATTTCTACTATATATTAATAATATTGAAAAACTATGTGAACATTTTTATGTAACAACGTATGCAGGTGATATCTCTGTACTTGTGTCAGATTATTCAGATGAAATGCTCGGACCACATTGTAATGAACTGATCCGATCAATGCCCACATGGTATTGTGAATGATAAACCAGTTTCCAAATCTGTCACCTATGTCAAGTTTTTAGGAATGTGCATTGATGAAAATTTTGATTGGAAAGTGCATTGTTCGAGTCTAATATCAGCGCTTCATTCGCAGTGCTATCTTCTGAAAAATTTGATAACGAAACTTACACATTCTCAATGGTTAATGGTATATTACGGGCAAGTGGAGAGTCGTATGCGCTATGGTGTTTATTTCTGAAGATGGTCAACCACGTCTCAGGAAGTTATGATGGCACCAAAAAAATCATCAGGTGTATCATGAATGTTCCTAGTACCGAGAGCTGTAAAAGTTTTTTCAGCAAATATGAAATCTCAACACTAACATCGTTATATATTTTTGAATTGTGTCACTACATTTTCAAGAATAGAGATAGTTTTGTGAAGAATTCTGTTATACATCAATTAAAAAGTCATTCTCAAAATCACTTCCATATACCAATTTGTGAAAATTGGGAACATTTCTGCTATTCTGCTAATAATGGCTTACGTGCATTTGATAAATTACCAAATGAATTGAAAAACTGTTTTTCGTTAATGACTTTCAAAAAGCAACTCAAAAAGTTTGTTGTTACAAAATGTTTTCATTCATCATATGAATTCTTTTCAGATAATATCTCATAAGAATATTATCATTATTATTTCTGTTATATTTTACAATTTTATATATTTTCAACGCTAGTCTTTGTATTCCATTTCAATATTTTGTATCTTTGGAAACAAATGAGTATTATTGTTAATAATATACTTACTCAATTGTTACTATCTATTTTTTTACGAAAAGACGAGCGATGTTATTGATAGATTGATGATGACTATCGTTTCTTGAATTGGGTGGACCTGCTAAATGGCTTATTATAGTAGTTTTTTTGGGAAGAATGGAGTCGATGATATCTACCTGTTGACAGATTTTATTTGATAACACTCAGTTTTCTTTAAAAAGGAAAATCCCACAATGAAGTGTTATTTGCATCCCAAAAAGATGTTAACTTTTTTCCATTTGGAGTTTGTTGGATAAAATATTTGTTTTACATTTGGCTCAATCAGATCTTCACTGAATCATTGTATATATTAATAAAAACTATTTCCATATCGCTCTCACCGATTTCTGTTGATAGAGCAGTTGTCAATATCAGCTCGAAACTAATTTGGTGAGTTTGGACTACGGCAGTATTTGTATACCTTCCAATATCCCTGCAAGCAACACAACCTCCATCTGAAACCCTATATCTTCCATCAATGCATCTCCGTCAAATTTCAGTTCTGAATACAGCATCGAGTAACTTGAAAGTTGTTAACAGGAATATACAGATTCGGGCAGCGTTATACAGTTTGACAAAGAGATTGCTTTGCTTTTGTACGAAGTTTAATTACAATCTCGAACAATATTTGATTTTGACATATCTCTGTGTTCACATGCCTCTGTCGACGAATACAAGATTAATTGAATCAAAATGAAATCTTTCCGTGAAATTAAACTTGTTGAGTAGCAGTGCATTTTCTGCCAGAAATAAAAAGGTGTATAGGTAGATAATACGGATATGGTAATTTCCTCTATTCAGAGTGATTTAATTCATTTATTCATTCATTAATGATTATTATAGAAAGTGAACTGAGTCATCAGTGTATTTGAACTTGAAAAGAAAAAAACCGATCCATCGCCTCACAAATGCATAAAACATGACAAAATGTCTTTCATTTCATTGCATTGTCTGAAGTTTGAGTTCTCATCAACGAACAGTGACCAATGGGCCGCCCTTCAAGAGTTTTGAACCGATGCCTATTTTATTGAAGCACGTTTTTAGTCCACTTCTAGCATGATCTCTTCATGAAGGTCTTTCTGTATGTATTCTCGAGTATAATTGCCCCCCATCCTGACCTGATTGAAAATAGATTTTTTCAATCTTTTTGAGAAATTAAATTTGTTGGTATTGTCTCCGATTGAACAACAAAAAAATATTCAAGGAGATAATAATTCTCAGGAAAACATTTTTAGCCTCATACCTTTCAAAATCAAATATTATAAATAGTGAGAGAAAAATTAAACAATACAGTTTATTGTTTGATTTTCACTATGAAGTTTATAGTGAAATTCATACAATAGAATGTATTGATTAGTTTTTTAATATGAATTTTCATCAAGTATCGGCCAGTTCTACTCAATTCAACAGTGAGATTTTCAAACATAGAAGAAATTAGTATTTGTTCAAATCTGTTTGAAATCTGCTTTTTCGTTAATCAGCTGTCGCACCCCTATGAACGACAACCCTCAGAAGGCTAAACTTGTGCGAGTCAACGAGGTCTTACCTTTTAACGTGTGATTCCTAACACGGGTTGGACGATAACAAGTGAAAATCGATCGTTCAGACTGGGGCTTGAACCACCGAGCACACGACAGTCAATTCGAGTGGTGAACAAAGCACCCACGTTGAACCACCTAGCTACCGCCTGGCCACCATATAGTAATAGGAATTTTTTACAAAGTAGTTATATCACAAATAGGAATTATTTCCAGAAGAAAATAAGGAGGAAGAGCTATTCGAAATATCTGGTTGGTTGGCGTGTGAATATTTTGTTTTGAAACACGTTTCTTTTTGGCCGATAGTTCGAATTTTCAGCGTTATATAAACCTGCAGCATATTTTTGTCTCAAGAAAAAATTATCAAATATTATGGAAATATTGAATATCATCAACACCACTATTATAACGTATTCCAAAAATACTTCATTGTGAGAATTTCACAAACAATTTTACATTTACGCAACACAATTTGCAGTATCTACATTTCAAGTACGCGATTATTTCCTGAGTTTGTAATGAATTAAATTACCTGAGCTTATGTTCCAGTTTCCACATTTGAAAAAATATTTAGTAGCTAGGAGTTATGCAATTCAGTCAGTGAACTACCTATATTCCTGAATTTATTGATTTCTAAACATTCTAGGAGATTGAGTTTCGAACTCGCCTCTTCTAAATATGATACGTTGTATTAATGATTGAACTCATTTCCTTCTACTTAAATATGGTTTGCAAATGTGGGGTTGGTTTTTCATTTACAAAACTACTTCTATACTCTTTGATTCTTTAAGAAAATGTTTTTCCTGTTTGGCAAATATACAGTTTTGGGCAAGAGCCACAAGTCAGCTTATCTATTGAATTAGGGTAGATCTGGTCCATGGCTTGCTTTTGTCGTTTTTTGGAAAGAATGGAGTTTATAATATCTACCTTATAACCGTTGTTGACTACGATTTGTTTGATCAAACTCAGATCTCTCTGGAAATTACTCTTAAACAGTGGAATATTCGATAGTCGGTGAAGCATTCTATTGAATGCAGCTACTTTATGCTAGCAAGGGTGTGTAGAGGAAATATGTATGATGATGTCCATGTAAGATGGTTTGTGAAAGAATGCAAATTCATATTTATTGTTATTTTTCGTAATGTTTAAGTCAATAAAAAATATTCAAAATCATTTGTATGACGTTGAACTATCTCTACGCCCCCCTTCCCTCCAAACTCCAGTTGCAGTGACTAGGACTGAAAGTGTGTTAAGATCAATTAAAATCAAATCAAAATTTTTTCAACTCTGATTAATATAAAATATAAACTATTACAACTTATTCTACAGGACTATCCATTACATCTATGTAGGATCGTGGCTATCTAAGCCAAACTTGTGTTACAGCCACGAATCCAGTACAAACAATACATTTACAAACTAAGATCTAAGATTTATAACTTATATCTTTCCTAATATATAGAATCAAACCATCATTTTTATTAAAACTAGATTCATTGTATATTATGTTGAAGCCAGGAACAGAGTACATTTGGCCTTCAACTAACCAAGTTTCTGATAAGATTATAATGCCTATATAATTTTTATCAATTGAGTCCATATATGCAAAAAATTGGTCTCTATTTTTCCTAATACTTCTAATATTCATGTGAAAAATGTTGAAATTCTGGTTGTCACAAACTACTGTTTTTATTTCTTCATAATCCTCAATGTTATAAAGAAAGTCCAATATATTACTCATAGTTATGCTACAAAATTATTTTAAAAGAGAAATTAAAAAAAAAAAGTGAAAATGAAGAAAAAATATAATGTTGAGTGAAAATAAGAAATATTCAGTATTTCTCCGAAGTAGGCGAGAAACATAAATTGTTCTTTTTCTTTAGTCGATATGACAATAATTACTTAACATAGCAATTTGATAATTAAAGTAATTGAAAACAAAATTGTAAAATGAGAATTGGTAACAAAAATTATATTTGACAGCGAAGCCAGCTTAATTGACAATAAGCAATAATTGTTGAATAAAAAACAATGATTAGTATTCGGGAGAAAATTTAAATGAATATTAAAGGGTTCAATCATATAAAATCGGCCAGGCTCGTAATCTTGGTATTTTTGCCTTCCATGCTAGCATTTATTTGTCCATTAAAACACCAGGCATTTTTGACGCCATATTTGGATTTTGCCTTCATCAAAAGAGATCTCCTTGACTTTGTCAAATCCTCCGTGAAAAACATATTCGTTCCCTTGAACTTTTTTGCACATTTGATGATGTCGACTTTCAGTTCTCGTTTAGATAGTTTCACTATTGTAGGTCTTGGTTTAATTTGGTTTTCAAGTTTTTTTTCAGATTCTATATAATATCCAATATATATATATCGAGTTCCATGTCAAATTAGCTTTCGATCTTATGAGCTGCAGAATATTATTCAATAATTGTTCATTTTTCTCTTCAGACACCCCGTATATGCAAATTTTGTTAGATTTCGCGCGTTGATAATTATTATCTGCTTCTTGTTGGAGATCATTCACTTTTTGCTCCAGTTCCCCGATTTTATTAGCTTGATTTTTTTTACCTCTGTTTCTATGTCTCTTATTTTTTGTTCTGTCTTATCGGTTATCTTTTTCGTTATTTTGCCAATAAACTCTTTATCAAGGAATCAGTAATTCAGTGATGGAATCTTTGATAATTGGAGTAATGTCAGTTTAACTTCTAGACTTCTACTTCTGATGCAATTGTCAGAAACTTCAAATCGACAGGTTTCACCACCCGGCACAATAATTTCACTAAGTTGCTTTGCTATTCACTGAGTTGCTGACAGAACCATTTATACACGTCTATACTGCTCGGACCATCTGAATTGAAAGAACAGATACGGGCAAAAATATGGATTAAATTTTGCATGTGGTTCCGTTTTATGATGAAGCAGCGCAAAAATAACGGATTTTCAAATATTTCAGCTGGAAAGCTACTACTGGGGATAAAGAGGATGGGTTTACATATGAAAATTGCCTTTTCACCACTGTTTCACCGTATTATGTTGTAGATGGTTAATTTTTTGAAAACCATAAGAAATGGTTTTCAAATACTCTAACTGGGGTGCCAGGTCCAGGAATGAAATTAAAAAAAGTATGGAGGAAATCTTGAATGTGGATCGGTTGTTTGTTGTAGATGTGCAAAAAGAAAGGATTTTTTATTATTTCAGCTGGAAAGTTCCCACTACGGATAAAGGGGACGCGTTCACATATTGAAATTACCTATTTAGCACTGTTTCATCGTATTATGTTGTAGAAAAGATTTTTGAATACACCGACTGGGGCGACAGCTCCAGGGTAGAGGAAAATGGACAAAAAGAGAGATGAAATTTTGTATATAGGTCCGTTATTTTTTGTAGGTGTGCAAAAAAAAAGGATTTTCAAATATTTTGGTTGAAAAGCTCTCACTGGGGATAAAGGGGTCATTTTTACATATTAAAAATACTTTTTTAACACAGTTTCACCGTATTACGTTGTAGATGTGCAATAAGAAATTTTAAATACTGCACCTGGGGCGAGCCGCGGTGAAAAATGGACAAGAATATTGACGAAATTTTGTATGTGGGTCCGTTTTTTGTCATAGATCTGCAAAAAAAAAGAATTTCCGAATATTTTGATTGGGAAGCTCCCACTGGAGATAAAAGAGTTGCGTTTACATATGAAAATTACCTTTTCACCAATGTTTCACTGTATTATGTTGTAGATGTGCAATAAGAAATGATTTTTAAATACTCCAACTGGGGCGCCAACCCCGGGGAAAAATGGACAGGAGTATGGACGAAATTTTGTATGTGGGTCCATTTTTTGTTGTAGATGTGCAGAAAGAAAGGATTTTCAGATATTTTGGCTGGGAAGCTAATAAAAAAAGTTTTTCAAACATTCCAACTGGATCGTCAGCCGCGGGGAAAAAAGCTCGTCCATGAAACAGAATTATCTATTTTTTACTGTTTCTCCATGTCCTTGAATTTGCGGTGGGTGAATTTATATTCAGTATCAGCATTACACCCGTGCGGCTTGCTAGTCTCTAATAATTCTTCAATCTTTCGATGAAAGAAATCGACCAAAGTTCAAATATTCCCACAAGATTTATTCGAATTAAAACTTCATATGTAATGAGTGCTTGAAATTATCATTGAAACTGACTGATTGATCTTCCAAAATTAAATTGAACAAAGTTCTTCGAATACTTTCAGTCGTACGAATACGAAACCGGAGGGAATTTCGTCAGCTCGAAACTTTCTAACCCTTTCAACAAACTTTTATGTCTCATCATCTATTACTTTCACAATCCATAACATTCTCGTTTCGGAGTTACAAGGAATTTTATTCGATTTCGCAGCTAACAAGCCGTTGTGTATGGCTTATGATTGAGAGGAAGTTCCTTCAAACTTCGTCGTTCATCCTCAGGATCTAATTTGAAATTAAGCACATGAAAGCATATATCAGCGAGGGTATTGTGGAGGCTGATGAGAAGAGGAAATTGACATTCACGAATGTTGATGCATAGCTTCAGTTGAGTACTATGGCGTAATCGCAAACAGCACTGGCATCAGAGACTGAATGTGAATTATGAACATGTACTACAATCAGAGCCAGCTGTGAATTTTTGATGAAGTGATATTCATATTTATACTTCTGTAATAATATTATACAGGGCTATTCAAATTTGTTTCTGTACATGGGGATCTCGTAAACGATGAGAGATAGAGTGTCGGTTGAATTGTAGTAAAGTTGCCTATGTTAGAGACCTATTCAATAACTTAAAAAAATCGAGTATAGCTCTTTTGGTTCTGGAGATATACAGGAAAAACCAAAAAAATCCCAAATAATTTTTTGCCTATATCTTCTTTATTCGCAAACATATTGAAAATATGTCCACATTCTGCTATTGGAACTTGATGTGAGCTATCAGAATATGCCCATGAATCTTTTATACACGGTGTTATCTGACTTGGGCCACCCTCATCCTTGAATTTTTAGATGCGTACCTATATTTTTTATAGCAACTCTCACATCTCTCTGTGTACCGTAGAGTTTTTCGAGATTTTTTTCATTTTTAGGTACCTATTAATTTTTTTTCTAAGCGTTTTTTACAATGAACTTCAAATAAGAAATCCTTTTATGATTATCTAAAATTTATCTACATAAAAAATATATTATATGTGTTTTAATCAGTAGAAAAAAAATTATAGCAATAATAACGTTTGAAACGAACACTGTTATTGTAATGAAAATTGAAATGAAGTAATTTATATACAGAAAAAATTGATGGCGCAATAAATCCTCGAATTGGAGTTTTTTCATTTCAAGACATGTTTGAACTCGATTTTTCATATTAGGTATTGCCCTCAATACACTTATTTGCTGCATTGTTGCGAAATCATTCAAAATCCTCAATCTCGAGTCTTCAACATTTTCCATCTCTCTGCCAGCATAAATCCTGTTTTCCATGTCCCCCATAGAAAATAGTCCAAAATAGTAAGATCTAGTGATCTTGCAGGTCATCTCTTTGGCCCATTATTTATCTCAAAAAGGAATGAGTCCAATTCAAACATTTATTCTGCCATTAATATTGCTGACTATATAAATTACTTCATTTCAATTTCCATTACAATTATAGTATTCATTTCGAATAAAAATACATATAATATATGTTTGATGTATATATGTTTCAAATTATCATAAAAGGTTTTTTTAATCCAAGTTCATTGTAGAAAACGCCCAGAGCAATGGAAGAAATATCAATAGATACCTAAAAATTTAAAAAAATCTCGAAAAACTTTACGATACATAAGAAAGATGTGAAAGTTGCTATTGTGTTTTTATTCAACCCAGTCAACCAATTTCCAGGGCCATAAATTAAAAAGGAATAATTCACACAATTATAAACGAATATTACCGAAACATCCCGAAATATAAAATTGAATTAAATTTCTCAGTACGAAGTGAACGTCTACGATCCAAAAACTATAACAAAAAAATACAGGCCCGTATTTAAAAATTCAAAATGAGGGTGGCCCAAGTCAGATGTCACCCTGTATAAAAGATTCATGAACATATTCTGATAGGCCTAGTGACAATAGCAAAATGTGGACAGATTTTCAATATGTCTGCGAATAAAAAAGATATAGGCAAAACAATAATTTGGGATTTTTTTGTTTTTTCCTGTATATCTCCAGAATAAAAAGAGCTATATTCGATTTTTTTACATCATTGAACAGGTCTCTAAAAAACGCAACTTTGCTACAGTTCAACCGACACTCTATCTCTTATCGTTTACGAGATCCCCATGTACCGAAACGAATTTGAATAGCCCTGTATTTGTGAAAGTTTGTGAAGATGGATAAATTAAGGTATGTATGTATGTATGTTTACGTCTCTTTCACTGCTAAGCGACTGAAGGGATTTAGATGAAACTTTACATATATACAACTTATACATATGTGTAATTTTGGTCATAATATAACGATCAGTAATAAGTGAGTCGCAAAAAGTCTTGATCCCTGAGAGTTATCTTGGTTCTAAATAGAAGTTCGTGATAGCATATACCAACCTCTTATGTGGTGGCCACTATATGTATGTAAAATACTGAGTTATGAATACAGTGAAATTGGATACTTTTTACAATCCACATTTTGGAATATCTGTCAAATTCTTATTAAAAATTGATACAATGGTCGTTTTGAGTATTTGATATAGATAAACTTTGCCTTTTACACTGAATAATTGGGATGAATCGTTTGAAAGTTATCACGATAAGATTTACTTGACGCATCGCAGTAAGCCATTCCGCGTCTACTGTAAGACGACGGTGGTCGATGGGCGGGGGTAGAGGAGAGGTCTGAGCAATAAAGCGCCATAGCCGAGAACGCAGGCAGACATCGTTGACAGTTGGGTTAGTACATAGGTAACAATATTCGATTCTAGAAGGTATTTTTCACTTTTTTTTTAGGACAAAATACAAGCACTACATAAAAATCCTTAAGGCACTCTGAGAGCGGTGCTTGTGCGAAAGTAACGATTCACATTGGATTTGAATCGCTGGAGATGAAATCCATTTGGAAAAACATTCTCAGGAAGTGTATTTCACATAAAAGCAGTTTTCTAGATGAAAGAGTACTGAAATAGTGAAGTTCGAGGTATACTGAGTTGAACCTGAGTATTTTTGAATTGTGCTGCTCTTAGTGGAATCAAATGTGCCAAATCACTTGAATACTTCCCATGATAGAATCTATCGAAGAGATAAAAATCTCAAACCTTTTTTCAATGTTCCAAGCTGTCAAGATTGCATGTGATGTACGCGTCTGGAATCAGACGGATAGATCTTTTTTGGATGGAATCCAGCAACTTCTGGTATGGTTGGGGGTGGAGCTCTAACCATGAGAACAATACTCCAAAGAAGGTCTGATCTAAGCTTTATAAGTCATCAAAAGTTGCTAATGTGTGTACAGTTTTCTGGTTTGGAACAGTGTTCCAAGCTTTTGAGAAGCAGCCTTTGCAAATGCAGCGACATGATTGTGCCAAGACATATGGACACCAACAACCCTCAACAAACTTAACGAAGCAGAAAGCTGAATTGTCTGACCTGACAATATTATATCCGGTTTGGAGACATTTATCTTCTTTGAGAAAATCGATGCCCGAGTTTTTGTGGCATTGAATCTTGTTACTTTCACCCCAATTCAAAATCATTTCTAGATCCTCATCGAGATATTCAACTTCCTGATGCCGGTGAATATGTGCTTTCGTAGTCGATGTCTTGGAATCCAAATAGAATGACGATAAAAGTGTGCCGTTGTCAGCGAAGTTATATATTGGATTCTTGGTTTTTTCCAATAAGTCGTTGATACACAATAAAAAGAGGGTTGGAGACAACATGGATACTTGTGGAACACCATAGTTGCTGGTAAAAATATTTGAAAGATATCCATCGACAGCCACTTGCAAGGGATTGTTTTTCAGGGATCCATCCACAAAAATGATACGACAAGCCATAGCATCGAAGTTTGGCCAGCAAACTCTCATGCCACACACGATCAAAGGCCTTAGGCCAAAGGCAAAGGCATTCTTCATGATTCTCGATTGCGTTATTCCAAATATGGGTGACACACGATAGAAGGTCGCCTATTAATCTTTGTTTCCGAAAGCCATATTGATGATCAGTTAAAATCTTAAAGCCTTCCAAATATTGGAGGATATGGTGATTTACGGCTTTCTCCATGATTTTCGATATATATAGCAAAGCGACTAGTCTATAGTTATTTACAAGATTTTTCTTTTTCTTTTTGGCTGTAGGGAAATTCTTCACTTATCATTTGTCTACACAAAACGGAATTTGAAATTAGGTCAAACTATTCAGAACTCACTCTTTCATTTGATTTCTGATAATATCCCAATATTATAATGACTTTTCTCGTCCAAAAATGTTTCCAAATTTCCAATGAAAGTCTAAATCAATTTCACATAACGCTGTCGGTGTTGTTCTCCAGACAACTTTTCAGATGTGAATACTGTTCATATTTTACGAGTTTTCCTTTTCTCGTGCTTTTTTATTATCTCCGAGATGCTTTTATGTTCTTATCCCTTATGTTGTGGATTTGAACTCATGTAACACTCCGGACACCCATTCTTCTTTCCCATATATCATTCTAAGTGAAATAAAATGATACCAAGAAATCTGGGGTTTATTGAAATGATCAACTTTTTTCTCGAAAAAAATGATATTGAGGCTAGCAACACAATGGAAGCTTTACCCAAATAAATTAATATTCAGAAAAATTAAATGACCTATTTGTTATGAGAGAACACTCGCAAATACAAGCGATTATTCTAATTGCAGCACGTAGAAAAACATAATACTTTTGATTTTCCTGAAATTTCAATTGTTCATGACAGAAAAGAAAACATACAGATGACTGAAAAGTTTTTTTTGTGAAGGACAAAACACAAGCACTATAGGCAAATCCTAGAAGTGCTCTCAGTGCGGTGCCTGTGCGAAAGTAGCGATTCACATTGGATTTGAATCGCCGAAAATTAAATGCATTTGGGAAAACGTTCTCAGGAAGTGTATTCCACATGAACGCAGTTCTCAAAATGAAAGAGTTCTCAAAAAGTGAAGTTCGAGGTGTACTGATTTGAACTTCTGAACGATGAGAACACATAGTTTGTCGCGTATTACTGATATGTATCGCTCATGGTGAAATCAAATGTGACAAGTCACTTGAACATTTCTCGTGAAACTTTATATAGAATTCAGAGAAATCTCCAACCTTTGTTCGATGTTACAGGCTATCTACACATGATGCTCGCGTTTCCTATCAGGCGGATATCTTTTTTTCTGGATGGAATTCAGCAACTTCAGGGTATGTTTGGGGGCAAAGTTCCATAAATGAAAAGAATACTCCAATGAAGGTCTCATCTGGAGTCCATTTTTACCTCCAACAAGCTCATCGAAGAAGAAAGCAGAACTGTCCTACTTGACATTATTATATCCGGTTTGGAGACAT
>WOGP01004255.1:0-14215 GCA_015342065.1 Leptinotarsa undecemlineata | reverse complement strand
TGATTACTTTCTTCCTTTCTTTGGAAGATTCCCTTATCCTTTTTTCTTTTTTTTCTTTTTTTTCCTTCTTTTTTTTCTTTTTTTTGTATCAAGATGGAGTAGTAGAAAGCCAAAAACTTTCTTTCCCAAAAATTAATCACTCCTAAAAAATATAACCCCTTCAATATACTTGACCTGTTAATCGAAAGCTTCGCCGATATCGTATACACGAAGTCAACCTGTATTTAGTAATTAGTAGCCAACAAAAAGTTTCAGCAGATCTTTTTGGAAAAAAGTCATGCTTGCAGATTTGCAGACTTGAACTGTTTCAGAGCAGGAAACAACATATGACATTTTTCATTTATTACTTCAATTTGTAAAGTTAGTTACATTTAGGATGAAAGACATTTTATAAAACGTATAGGGATACTTGGAGTGATTTTTATTGAAAATAAATGGAATTCCATAGGTAATTGTCTCCTCTTTTTCATCCAATTCAAGAAGAAATATCGTCATTAAATTTTCAGTTTCTCTCAATTATCTCATCAAATTGTTATCTAACATGTATCATGTTAGATGTGTGTTGTGTACCTTTACAATACACATCTTAAATATATCGCTTGAGATTTCCGTATCATTAAAACCCTCAGGGGATATCAAAGATCAGCAAGTTGGGGGTTTCACTGTGATTTTTTCTCCAAAGCAAAAGAAAACGACGAAAAAATGTCACTATAACAGAGTTTTACACATTGCCTTCAAACTGATAAAATAGTGAAAAAATTGAATCATATGTACACCAGAGGCCAATATTGCATCATTCTCAATTTCAAAAAATGTCACTGGGTAACTTCGTGCTGACTAGTTGGTTTCTGCTAGAATGCTCTGGTTCTGTGAGGAAAATCACCCGATATTTTTTTTTATAATTCAATACCCGTCATGGTATCAGAAAGGGGGTAGTTGATCTAAGAAGTGTTTGCGATAACATATCACATAGGAAGTAGAAATGGGTCGACAACGGCTATTGGTTCCGAACGATTTCCCAAAATATATCGAAGCTTGGTGTCAGTGTATGAATATAATAATAATTATAATTTTGATATTAATATACCATACCAATAATCAATAAATTACTTATTGAAAATTGCGATGAGCTTGAAAGAGTTAGAAATCTCAATTATTGTATTGCACTACGAATGAACTGCTATCATTTTTCTCAACGACTGCTTCAACTACACTCATTACTGCATGTATCTCACGTTTGTCGTTCTGACTATTAAGAGTATTTTCAAAGCTATTGCAATGACTTATTATTTGTATCGATTCAAGAGTATTTATGACACTATTAAGTTCTGGATGAAAATATATAATTTGTATGAGTAATTTGTATGAATACAAAATATTAGATTTCCATGTACAATGAATGGACCTGGTTGTATGTGGCATAAGATTGCATACAGAAAGTGATATGGTGAAGAATACTCAACAAATGAATTATTAATAATATTACAATTATAATATTCAAACTATAAACATCAAGGTAATATACATAAATTATATTCATGAATGTTGCAAATTCAGTAGTTTTTTATTTTTTCTCTGAATTTGTTTTTCAGCATTTCAACTGTCGGTTTATAAGTTGATGGAAAAAAATATCTGAACTTTCGCAAACAAGATGAAGACACGTGATTATTGAAAATTACTCTTTTATAATCTTTCCAACATTTTTCATCACCGAAAGTTGTGGTAATATATGACTAAAATGATTTACTTACAAAATATCTATGGGGGCCCATCGTAAGTCTGATAGACCAATAGCGGTAAATTACATGAGGCAATTCACTGCGCATTAAAAAATACCTTATATGAATTGATCGTGCGCACTGTAATTTATTACCAAAAAGTGGGGATACTCGGACTACTGATTCTTTTAGCATTATACTTGTAATATAGATGAAAACTACAGAGTTTCCTGGAGTTTACTATTATTTTTAACACCTCGACACGTGTTTCAATCACTAAGTGATTATCTTCAACAAGAAGATGGAGATCATCACTCGGTGATTGAAACACATGTTGAGGTGCTAAAAATAACGGTTTGGTGTTGGTATTAAACTCCAGAAATATTCATTCCTACATCAAAGGTTCCAAACTGTGCATCACAAGTACAGAGTTTCCGTTAAAAACGCAAATTTATTGATAACATCTTGAGGCACAAACACCTAGATTGGTTATATGGGAAAAATGCCTGTTCGGAAATAACTACGAATTACTTTACATCTCAGAATGGAATTGATATCGATATTAAAATTTTTCCATATCTGAAACAGTGACCTGTATATTCTTTTGATTCCGGGAGGTTCAGAAACACAGCAATGATAGAGAAGATTTTCCCAAACATTTCTATACCAACTGGGTTGACACTGCATTTATAATTTGAGGATTTTGAAAAAAAATGTTCATGATTGAAAACAGAAGGGCGTAATACAACGTATTTATTAAAACCACATTTCGTTTCCATTTTACAAGCACCCAGATAGATTATATGGGAGAAATACCTTTTCAGAAACTACGAATTCTTTTATATCTCACACTGGAATTGATATCGATATGCAAATTCTTCCATATCGCTGAATATTGCGAAGCCTCTATTGTGAAGACTCTAATATAGGTTGGGAAATAATGGAGAAATCGGATGTCGATCTAAGATTCTATATTATTTTGTGCAACGTCACGTAAATTCTCTCCTTCTTAGCCATGAAAGGAATTGGAAAGCCACAGCAGATAATAATTGTTTAGCGTAAGAATGCAGAGTATATATATTTTCCATGTCTTCAGGAAACTATCACGAAATAAGTATGAATTGAAATGAAATTAAGTTGCTGTTCTGCTTTGAATCCACAAAAAGTTGAAATGTTCTGATATGATATGCTAGAGAAAGAATATTTGTTATATTTTCCTTATATACACGGCAACAAAGATGAAGTTTGGTATAGTACGCGCGAACTAAGATAGGATGTTGATGCGCATTGAAAACTTAATTTTACCCGTTCCAGAAGACAGCTAATGGTCACAAAAACTGATGTTAACAGTCAAAATAACAAATTATAATGTATGTAAAATGAACTGATAATATAATAGGTGTTAATTTCATAAGGGTATTGTACGTCAATAAATTGGTTACTGACCGGATGTCCTACACCTCTGACAAAATTCAAAATCTCCGTTATCTTTACCATTACAGGAAAAAGTTACAATGATGAATTTTAGGCACCACTGAGATCCATGTGTAATTATGTGGTGACACCATAATGCTATATTTTTCCCAATGGAATGAGCTATATTCAATTGTTTTCATGGAATATATATGCTTAATTTTTTTCCCTCAGAAGATGAAAAAAAGGCACTGTCGTCGCTTGAATCATCTCCTAACGTTATTATAACAAAAAGAACATCTTCAAAAACATCGATCTGAACTTTTTTCTCTAAATATATTTAAATTCTACTCAAGAAACATTTTCACACCATTTTTTCCAAAGGCCAAAGTTGATTTTACCAAACTCTGCCTACACAATTTTTTTACATCTCCTCACGACTCGGCTAAGCCTGACTCAAGACCATTTATTTCTGGTTGTTGCGCTACTGATAATGCGAAATACAACTTAAGGGGGCGAAGTATTTCAACACAACGATTTTACGTTTCGGCGCTAACTCATTTTAGTTGACGTCAATTATGTCCTTTATGGAAAATAACAAAAAAGCCAATAAAATTCATTTTCTAGTTGGAATATTCTACTATTATATTTTTTGGTTTCAATGGAAGATACTGGGTGAACTATCTTTCACATGGTGAATTCTCACCCATTGGAAGAAAAGCGATTCCCATATAAAGTTTATTGCGTAACAGAGTGTAGATAATACTGGAAGTGAACAGAAGGAAGTCTCCAGAATATTCACGTCCGTCGGAAGTAGAACAAGTTCAATTAGTTTGTGAGATGTTACGAGTAGTAAATCTCCTGTATGGGGATTTGTAAAAAAAGATCGTCCACACAAAATCCAAATGGCCTACCAAATAAATTGAATATTACCCGTACCGAAGAACAGTGTTTTTAGAAAGTATGACGGAATACTTGCAAAACTGAAATGATCATTTCAGCAATAATGAATGAATTTGAATATGGATATTCCATTATCAAGACCAGTTTGCTCGCAGGTTTTGACACCTTTGGAATTGTTTGAGGCCCTTTGCAACAAATCGTTTGAGAAACCGAATCTGCTTCAGTATTGGATATAGAGCAGAGAACAAATATTTATAGAAATACCTTTGTTTTTTTTTCATGTCAAATGTTCAGCGTGACATTTTAGTTGAGAAGAAGTTCGGCATCTTATGAATTGAACCAAGGAATTCATAGAAATCAATGAATCGAATGTTGTTGAGGTATTTGTACAATTTACTATCATATTGTAGAGGATAAAAATATTTATTTCATATTCTGGAGTTATGTAATATTCGTCTGCAGCTTCAGAATGATATGTCATCAGACCTCTGTTTTTTGTTAAACTTCTCCAAGATTTGCT
This sequence comes from Leptinotarsa undecemlineata, assembly GCA_015342065.1. Lineage (NCBI taxonomy): Eukaryota > Metazoa > Arthropoda > Insecta > Coleoptera > Chrysomelidae > Leptinotarsa > Leptinotarsa undecemlineata. The sequence continues at coordinate 9,661 of WOGP01004255.1, read as the reverse complement.
GCTGATTTGCTGGATCAGGAATAGCAGAGCATGTTTGGACTCATCAACATAACATCAAGTGGGCTCAAGCTGATCATCCACAGGGAGGAACACTGGTTTAGGGAAAAATTCAGAGGAGGCGCATATGTGTTGTCCAACAACGCATTTAGCCAAGCTAGTGTAGAGATACGAAACATATGGAAACTACTAATCAAGCGGAACCCGATTAACTCCCGCCAAATGGTCAGCTTCCGCTAAAACCGATGAATGAAGCGGAGAGTTGAAAGAGGAGATAGGTGAAAGCAATCGAATGACTTATTTATAGTCAGAACTTGGAGGAATGACTCCAGTCATCACTAACAATCGAAATGTCGTGAAGGTAGTTGGTTAGGAATCTTTCAATTTTCATTTCTTGTTAATATTTTCTTAAATTTTCATCTCGTGTTTGGTTGTTTCCTATATTATATTTCATTTTAATCTCAGTTTTTTTTGCCTAATATAATTGTATTTTCAGCAAATATTTTAGTTTTTCAGGGATTTCAAATCAATTTACATCATATCAGACAATGGAAGTCCGAACTAATGAAATGCACCACGAAACAATTTCAACCACCTTCAAACAAACGTTGATACTCTTGATATTCAATTCAAGTCCTATTCTCTTCTGAGCCGTCCTACACTCAATTATATATTACAATTAGAGATTGAAGAAAAATGTTTTAAAAAAGTTATAGGATGCAACAGGAGCCATGTATTCAAATATCCAATAATAAACGGGATCAATGAATTTGTGATTTATCTTTGATGTGGGAGGAATGAGTTCAAAATTAAATTGCTGAGGAGTATGCATATCACATTCAGGTTATTTTTCATTTAAAATAAATAACTATGAAATCTACTCCTTATCTTCTCTCTACCATCTACCATCTATCTACCATCTTATGGGTCAGAATCCTGCCTCGTTGAACCTGTACATTTGCCATGCTAAATATCCTGAAAATATCCACTACAACCAAATCCCCATTAGTATTCCTGTTTCTTCTAGCCAATAATTTCAATTCCCCCATTGATTTGAATTGTAATCGGCGTATTGTACTGCATTACATTTGAGACCTGCATATGTGACAGATTTCATGAATTATTTATTCTCACTGAAATTTTCAGCAACTACCTATTTTGATTCAAAGTATTTGATAATATATAAAAAATGGTACAACACTGATTTTGTGGTGAATTCTAATGCTGCTGTTTTCATATCAGATATAAGACCTTCTGAAAAAATGTCATCAAAGATGCAGAGAATCAAATAGAAATACTGTCATCAAAAGTGACATTTTAATGGTTGTGAGAGAATTAAAAGATGATGTTTACAAAGTAGCGTGTTGAAAGTATTTTTGACACAATTTTTTTCGATCAAATATCGTTAAACATAACATAATTATTAATTTATCAAGGAAGTTTTATCATGAACAATAGATATAAATATAATTAAATTCTGTTACAAATGTATTATATACATTAATTACATTATTATGATTTTATATAAACATAATTATAAAAAGTACAATTAGAACAACTGCTGATATCAATACCTTGCGATAGAGCTTCGTCATATATCTGAACTAGCTGAGTTGACAATTTCATGCGCATTGATATTCATGTCTTGCAGTGAAGATACTAAAACGCTGAAGCTAGCTGTTGGGATCATTCTTTCAGCAAAATCCTTTTTATAAGAAATATATTGATCGATGTAACCCTCAGTTACTGTTATAGACTTCCATCCTACGTGCTTCTTAATATCCGTTATATTTGCTCCTCATTCTGCTAGCTAAGAAGCAGAAGACCTTCTGAAATAGTGACCTGTATTTTCCTCTTCTCAAACGTGTTTATAACAAACGGGTTGGCACTGCATTTAAAATTTGAGTATTTCCGAAGAAAACGTGAATGATTTATAACAGAAGAGCGTAATGCAGTATATTTTTTAAAATAGTCAATGTTTTCCAATTATGAAAAAGAACGACATATTTTCGTTTTTGTTTGTGGATTTCGAACAATCAATAATTTATCAGTTGATTCAATGTCTTATATCATTAAATGACACAACTCCTCACGCCGGTAGGGTCAAGTGGAAGAATATTTTCTGTCGTGTTTACACAACAGAAAATAAACTTTGCCTTAACCTTGATTTATTGTGGAACTGAATGTAGAAATAATAAAGACGATTTTTTTCACCGTGTGTACGCTGGTCAGGCACTATCCTCCGAAGCCCCGATACTTCGATATTTCTCTTCTAGATAGGCTTCAAAGACGATTTCGCTGAAATTTCCTTCGACGTTTTTGGGTCTACACCAGCTAAGAAAAATAGAATATGCGATGTTGTTCTGCTGAGAGGATTTTTTGGTAACAAATTAAGCTCTTTTTGTAGCCTCTTCAATATCGTCTGGATGACATAACTCCTCATTATTGTTCTTCAGTATGCAAGATATTAAATACCAGCAAGAACTTTGACTGTGACTTTAAATGAAACGCGTTCGCGGTAAACAATGCTTTTTGTTGGTAAACAAGTGATTCGGCGTAGAGTAGAGAAAAGTGTTTTTTGTATAATTCAGTGTTCATGTATAAGAGAATTTTTTTCGAAAGAATATTCATGTAATTCAATGTTTATATGTAGCTGTTTCAGGAAAGCTTTTTATTTCAGATTTGTGTCTGAAAGTTACTTCTTCGCCTGATCTACACATCTACGTATATAGGTTAAAATCTATAACTGTCTTATCTTATTTGTAAGATTCCCACCATTTTCTGTATCGAGATGAAGTGGTAGAAAGCCAAAAATTAGTCACTCCTAAAAATATAACCTTTTCAAATTAAATGAATTCATCTATTTTATTATAAAAATAGTCAGTTGTACAGAAAATTTGTATGATATTTGTGTTAAAAGTTTCATTTTGTTCACTCGCAAAATAAAACCTCACTTTCAACATATCATAAAAAGCTATTTTCGTTTCTCGTGGTGCAATATAAGGCGAACCATCCTGTAATTGCTACTGTATAACGAATGCAGATCAGTGCGGTACTCCAGTAAATTATATTTCGTGCAGCAATCGTAATGCACTGGTATTCAAATGACCGAACAACTAATTTGCACATCTCCTAGGAAAACTGTGACTGTTTCCAATGTTTCCCATGATGATATCTAATCATACCAGGCCACACGCATGGACAATTACTCGTAAATTAAACGCCCTTACGTCGAAAAGAAGCCCCATTACGTGACCGACTGACTCATTCTGAGCGTGCTTGACGTATTTTCCGAGTTGGGTTGTCTTCGTTATAATTTTTTATGTTCACTGAATATTATGATTTCATTATCTTGTGAATTTCATGTTTTGTGCTTGGATAAAATTAAATGTATTTTGATAAAATAAACGGCAGACATTACTTTATGAGATAATTAACATTCTATGTGGTTTCATCAAAGAATAATTCGAGTGGAAATTCGAAACCTCCACCTATAAAACATTCCTGTAGGGACAGGCTAATACCTGCAAAAAGTTTTTTCAGTACAACTGCGGATTGAGTCTTTCTGACCCTTCTGAGCTCATGGTAAAAACTGGGACGTAGTTAGTCCTTTATTTATTTGTGTGAGTTGTCGTTCTCATGCTAGTTGACTGGAAAATCCATTGTAGTACAAATTTATCCTTGACGGCATTACCTTCTGAAACTCGACTGATTCTTGCTAATGTGTAACCTTAGGCTGATACTAGAGCCACCCCATCAGCCTGTGAACCAGCCGCATACCTGAAATTTGCCCAATTCCCCGTCTAAAGAGAGAAAATTTACACATATAGTCAGTGGGTATACTTAAAGACTGCCAAACCTGTTGTTTGTTGTCCGCTTCAGCATAGCTCTGAAGGAATTAGATTTTCAATTATCGAAAATCATCGACTTTATTTTGATGATAGACACTACCTTGCACTAACGAGTGGCCAAACAGCCCGAAATCTGTCTGCAAGTGTGTTTCTATTATTGAAAATCCATTGCGGCAGCATATGCAGGAATAACTTCCGTGAAGAATCGTGCAGTGAACCTGTCGGATACAAAATAACGCAATTCGTAGTATTACCAAGTGAAATAGTTTTGTTTTCTGATAGGTGTCAGTCCATTAACCTACAGTGTAGGGAACTAGACTGAACGAAATGTTCCTTTAGATGATTCGATTTATAGCCAGTCTTTAAGTGTGCCCACTGACTATATGTGAAAACAATACTGATGATCAAGCATTCTGAATGTCTTAATTTGAATGATCCCTTTACATTCTTTTTTATTCAGAAAAATGTGATTACTACTAGTTAGTTTCATGTAGAATAATACAAATGAAACAAGACATCGGTTGCATTCTATATTAGTAACGTGCTAATGTCAAAAATATTTCAGGAAACTACAAGGTGCCTGATTACAACTTCTAGAAATTGTAGTATTTGATACCAGCATATTGAATGAAGACCTTTTCTTGCTTTCGGCAGCTGAAAATATAAAGAGAGATCAGGTTTGTAGAAAAATTGTCGGCAGATGAATGCAATATTCCTAATATCGATTTGCCCAATAGAAAAAATGAACATTATTCTATAGAACACTTCGGAACTTACATGCGATTCAGAAAGCTCGGTCGGGACAGAGAAATCCTTCGAATATTCGATGCGATGAATTTTTGAATCATTTTTATCAAGGGGGATTTTATATAATTAATTGATCAGATGGATGGGGTAAAAAATAAACAGGTCTGTATTTGAAATTTGTTATGTGAAGGGGCCCCAAAAACATGAAACGTTTCATGAAATATCTAACACATTGGTTTCATAAAAAACAATAAAATACCTAAATTGATTTTTTGCCACTTAGAAATATAAGAAATCCAGAGACTGAAGTCAAAAATACCCTGAATTCGTACCCCGCAAACTATTCAAATTATTATAGGTTACCCTTCAACATTTAACTGAATTTAGTTTTTTCCAACTTTCATTTTTTCCATTCTCCACCGTTTCGCAGATCCCATTCGTGAACATGAAAAAATAGCCGCCCTGTATGCGTAATTTTTGAATATAAATCGGATCTTCAAGCAATATATTTTATATCTCGAACATATATCATACGGAAGTGGGGCTCTGTAGCTGCAGTTGAATGTGGTCAAATTCTATTCGACACTGAAAATTTCAAAGAGGCCATTAAAAGTGTCGGCAATATTGTTAGGGGATCTGGTGCTCTTCTCAAGTATCGCCGGATGTATGATAGTGAGATGAGAAACGGAGAAATTCCTAGATATCGAGAATCGTCAAGGAATAAGAACAGATGAAACATTCCCAATGAAGGCTCTACAAAAACATGGAACATTCATATATAAAGGTTTCAAAGAAAGAATCCGCATGATGTATGGGACATCTATGGGACATCTACACTCTGGTCAAAATTTTCGATGCTTAGAGCTATTCTCAATACCAACCACAATATTAATTGAGTACATGAAACTACAATATTTGCTAAAGCGGAAATCAGTAAATTATACCCCAAAGATATCTAAAATTCCAATCAAGGAACATTTTCAAACTCTCCTAATATGGTGTTGGACCAAAAATAGAAATTCTGATGAAGAAATAAAAACAAATAATTTTGATGAAAGGAAACCCGGCAATTTTCAGAAATAGGTTTTGACAACTCCATACCTACTTATTTATGATCATCAAATATCTGTTTGAATAATATTGGAGTTCGGTTCCAATACCAAACGTTATTTTCAACACCTCAACACGTGTTTCAATCACCAAGAGATCGTCTTCACGATGATCCAGTAATATTCAGTAATATTCCAGTAATATTCATTACTACACCAAAGGATCCAAACAGTGCATTACAACTATCTGTTTGTTAATATATTTGAAAATATTTAATCAGATAAAATGTAATTATTTGAATATCAATAAGTCGAAATCAGATAAATATGATAATCTAAGTTGAACTATTCAATAATGAAATTTTTCAATTTGAGAGAAGCTTATGTGACTACCTAAATTTTATGTATATTAATATGATAATGTAGGAAAACGTTATTTATAATTGAAATCTTTCATTGATTATTTTGTGTATGTGAGTATATTAAAGCTAACACAAGCCAATTGTTATTTTTGTAGAATTAAATAATGATACCAATAATGTGAATACCCAAAATTAGTAATGTAGAATGGGGTCAATATGTGCCACTTTTTCATGTTTTTATGTTGTTGCGAAAATATTGTTAGAAAAAAATTAAATATATCACTGATAATTAAACACCGCATAGTTTGCGAATGCATTACAGTACAAGGAATTATAAAAATAATTTTAGTTATGTCCAATACTTGATATCTTTTTGGCACATTTTTGGGGTGACTATGTGCCATATCGGTTTTCAATGCATATTCAATAGAGAAACACAACTGGCATGTTCTAACCTGTATCTTTTCACCCATTAAATAAAGGGATAAATTAATGTATACAGTTGTGTACAAAAAACATATATTCTATGAAGAATTTGTATACATATAGAAGAGAAAAGTATCTCTTAAGGGTGACACAACTAAAAACCAAACTAATAACATCAAGCACAAAATAAATCAAATTTTAATGAGCAAAATATTTAAGTTACAGTAATTCAGGAACTTTGAATATTTCTCTCTCAGATATTTGATATGGCTTGTCAATTTTTCGTTTAATGTCATCATAGAAATATCAAATCGCATCTGGTTTTCTGGGCCACTTTCAATTTTCCCCACACCTTTCCATTGCTGAAATCAAAAGTGTATGCTCAGCCACTTTTTTTACGTGTCTTAGATGGAGTTGATTTTCGTACATAACGAGTATATATTCACCAGCACTAACTTCGTTTTTCTTCACATTTGTGTCAGGGATTTCAATAGCTACCATGTCTGTATCAAATCGCACGCTCAGTTGAGGTGAAAAGGGACTTTGATCGCTTTCTGCATAAGAAATATGTCCTGTACTGTCATTTTCGCCATCAGATTCGTCATCAAGTCTTGTAACCCTTCGAAGAAGATTAGGTTGCTTATGAGTCTGTTCTGATGAAGTTGAAGGTGTATTCAAGCTCATTGGTTATTATTGTCATTATCATTATGAATATCATGCGGGTTGATGTCGGAAGTGATACTTTTTCCAGGAGGAACGACAACTATTTTTTTTTTTGGTCCTTGTAGACGTGATGGTCTGTCTCTTCGAATTATGGTATTCAATAAATATTTCACCAAACAATGCTTTTACTGCAGGTGAGGCTTCACCAGTATACAAGGGCAGTCTTTTTAATACTTCTTGACGATTTGTTGGAAAATAATCGCATTTGGTGGGGTAGCAATATATTATAGAAATGAATATAACTGCAAACGCATCAATGTTACAGGTGCAACCGATTCGGAACAAATCTGGATGACTTTGAAATATAACAATAAACTCTTCAGCGTAGGTGCTTTATATAGACCACCCGATTTTCCAGTTCATCAGTTTCTTGACGAACTGGATACCACTCTCAGCATAGTAGCTCCAAACTCTGACTACATCTTATGTGCAGGGGACCTCAATATAGATTTCTTTGATGAATGTAGTACTAACAGCGAATGCCTACAAAGGCTTCTCGATTCTTATAGCTTGAATCAAATCATAGATCAGCCCACAAGAGAAGACAAGTTACTAGATCTCATAATTTTATCCGGAGATCTCAAGATCAATAATGCCAAAGTTGTCGATTGCTCGTTATTTTCTGATCACTCTTTAATATCATGTTCGATAGGTACTTCCATGCCTAGACGCGAACCTTTCATTCACTGTTATCGCGATTTCAAGTACTTCGATCCACAATTATTTGAAGTCCACTTGCGCTATACAGATTTTTCCTGGATATTCCGTACCAATAACATCGATGAAAAAGTTAACTTGTTCAACGAGATCATTTTGAACTTGTTTGATACGCATGCTCCGGTGAGAAATGTGAGAGTTACTAAAAAACGGGCAGCATGGCTCACGGACACCCTGAAATTGATGATGAGAACTCGCGACAAAGCATATAATAGATTTAAAAAATCTCGAGACAGGCGTCACTGGGAATTTTACAAAAATATGCGCAATGAGGTAAATCACGCAATCAAACGCGAAAAAAGAGCTTATATTCAATTCAGACTCACCCAAGGTAGCAGCAATATGTGGAAGGAACTGAGAAATCTTAATATTATCACGAATAGTAAGAGGTCATTTATTCCGGACCATTTAACTAATGACCTCAATATACTGAACAACAATTTTGTCACAGGCGTAGGTGGCTCCAATAATCCCGACATTTACACCGTCAATTACTTCTCGAATAACACTCTGGAGGATACGAGACAATTCTCGTTTTCTCCCATTAATGAAAGTAAGATCCAAGAAAAGTTACTTTCCATCAAATCCACGGCCACTGGTCCAGACAAAATTACCATAACTATGCTCTTACATTGCTGTCCACTGGTTCTTCCGTATATTGTTCACATTTTTAACTTCTGCCTAATAAACTCTGTTTTTCCTTCTGCCTGGAAACAATCGAATATCATTCCATTACCCAAAAAATCCGACGCTTCGAGTATGAGTGATCTTCGGCCTATCAGCATCCTTTGCAGTCTGTCAAAAGCCCTTGAGAAAATTATCGATGAACAGATACGTGAGCATGTCTTCACACATAATATTCTTCCAGAGCATCAATCGGGTTTTCGTGCAGATCACAGCTGCGTCACAGCTCTCCTTAAAGTAACAGATGACATATACTCCTACGTAGACATCAACAAGCTGTGTGTTCTAGTACTCCTTGATTACTCAAAAGCCTTTGACAGGATCAATCATGACTTGTTGATAGCTGTACTCCATTTTATTGGTTTTTCACCTGAATCGCAAAGGCTCATCACAGCCTATCTTAATAAACGTTCCCAAAGAGTTATACTCAATTCCAAATCATCAGACTGGATAGAATCCCGGCGAGGTGTACCTCAAGGCTCAACACTAGGTCCATTACTCTTCACTATTTACACCTCTCAATTCCATAAACATCTGATACACGTAACTTCACACTTCTATGCGGACGATACCCAACTGTACTTCGCTTTCGATGAAAAAGATACTGTCGCTGCTTGCAAGACAATAAATGAGGATCTCGCAAGACTTGCTGATGTATCAGAGAAATTCTGCTTATCTGTTAACCCTTCTAAATCCAAAGCTTTACTTTTTGGAAGGAAAAGCACCAAAAACAGATCTCGACCCCTTATTTCTCTCCATATTGGGAATAATACAATCAAATTATCAGACTGCGAGAAGAATTTAGGCTTGGTCATTGATGAATCCCTCTCTTTCTCCAAGCATGTGTCTCATATAGTCAAGAAAGCTTTCGCAAATCTGAAGTTAGTCTATTCCAATAGGCATATCCTGAACAAGGCATGTAAAATTACCCTCTGCGACTCACTTGTTTTATCACAGTTGAATTATTGTGATGTTGTATTTGGTCCTGCTCTGAACAATTTTGATAGAAATCGTCTACAAAAACTACAGAACTCTTGCACTAGACTTATCTATGGCATCAGAAGACGTAATCCAACATCTACTTATATTAGTCGGCTTGGCTGGT
>WOGP01004254.1:0-14216 GCA_015342065.1 Leptinotarsa undecemlineata | reverse complement strand
ATTCGAAGTAGAAACCTCATTGCGAGTAAGCCATGAATGGCTGCAAAGAACAAAAAAATTAAAACGAGTTACTTCTAGAAATATATCGCTAATGGCAGCTTCAATGTTACATAAGATCATTACATATATGATACTTTTATTTGAAGGTGATTTACAATGTTTCATGATGAATTTCTTTAGTTCGGACTTCCATATTATATAAAATGATTTGAAACTCCTGAAAGAGTCAATAAAAAAGAAAAATAAAAATATTACTGGAAATAACAATTATATTGAGCAAAAAAAAACTGAAATGTAATTACAGTGAAATAAAATACAAGTACAAATCGAACAATTGAACAAAAAATGAAAAATTAAGAGATTCCAAGCCAAGTCTCTTCACGACGTTTCGATTGTTAGTATCCACAATCGTCTTCGGCTGATGACTGGACTAATTCCTCCGAGAAATGACTATTTATGGGTCATTGGAATATTTTCACTTATCTCAGCTTTTCTCTTTCCACTTCAACGGTTTAGCGAGAGATGACCATTGGGCGTGAGTTGGCCATTTTTGCTTGATTATGGGTTTCCATATGTTACGTATATCTACGCTAGCTTGGCTGAAAACATTGTTGGTCAACATGTATGCGGCTTCTTTGAATTTCCCCTTCAATGTTCCTCCTTGTGATATGATCTCGCTATGTGTATTTCTTGTGCCCGACATTGCAAACTTTCAATGGCCTCTTAGTTTCACCTATATAGGATTTTCCGCACTCAGAGGGTGAATGCCATTCTTGGAATCGCAGTCCGCGTTTGGTGGCTTGATTTTCATGAGGCTGCTACAGATAGTGTTTCCGGATCTGAAGCCGGTTCTGTTATACTTGAACTCAATTCTCCTTTACCTTTCCGATAATCCTCTGGTGTAGGAAAGTGCAATCTTTGGTTGTGACGGCTTCTCTTCCTTGCGAGGCTCCTGTTGTCTTTTAGCCAAAGTCTGTTCCATCATCCCTTTAGAGTAGCCATCATTTTTGATGATGTCTAGTTCCTTCTCGAGACCTTCCTTCGTATAACAGTGCCCGTAAGCACGGCCTAATAGAGTCTTGATGATTATTTTTCAATTATTCAATTAATCAACTGAAAGACTCTATTAGATCGTGCTTTCGGGGTATGTAATACTCAGCAGGAGCCACGCAAGGAAGAGAAGCCGTCACAACCAGTGCTTGGAATTCCCTACATCAGAGAATTATTGGAAAGGATGAGAAGAATTGGGTCCAAGTACAACATCAGAACCCGCTTCAGATCCGGAATCGGTATTCATAGCAGCCCACGAAAACCAGGCCACCAAACGCGGACTGCGATTCCAAGAATTAAATTTACTGGATTTCCTATGAGTGCGGAAAATCTTATATCGGTGAAACTAAGAGGCCAATGAAAGTTCGCATTACCGAGCACAAGAAACACACACAGCGAGGGGAAACCAGCTAATCAGGAATAGTAGAGCATGTTTGGGCCCATCAACATAACATCGAGTGGTCCCAAGCTGAGATCATTCACAGGTCCTCCCTGTGAATGATCTCAGCCAAACGGTCATCTCCCGCTAAACTGGTGAAGCGAAAAGAGGAAAACGGAAATAACTGAGACTGAACTAATTCCTCCTCTCGGAGAAATTAGTCCAGTCATCACCCTAAGACGATTGTGGATACTAACAATTGAAACTTCGTGATGTAACTTGGCTTGGAATCTCTTAATTTTTTTATTGGCAGATCAAGATCTTCAGATGATGTGTTGGTGCAGGTTTTTTCGGGTTTTCCTACTACTGAGATACCAAATGCGTCACTGGAATCAATGAAGTCGCCCCGGAGCGCTAATTAATTTTTGTTGTTTTTTCATAATTTCATGATTCGTATTACTCACTTCTTTAATATATTTTTTATTCAATTGTTCTATTTTTACTTGTATTTTATTTCGCTGTAATTTCATTTCAGTTTTTTTTTTTAGTTAATATAATTGATATTTTTAGTTTTTTTAATGTTTCTTTTTTATTGGTTCTTTCAGGGATTTCAAATCATTTTCTATAATATTAGACAACAAGAGTCCGAACTAATGAAATTCAATTATGCTACTGTTACTTTCATTATCTTCCTTCAAATATATTGTTAAGAATGATCTCGAAAAATCACGAATAATTTTTTAAATTTTTTTCAACAATTTATAGAAATTTCCTTTCATTTCGTTAAGGTAGGCTATTGTGAGCTTTTGGTGCTGAAAAAGTAAACAAATTCGCTGGCAAAGTGATTTCTTCATTTCTAATGTTCCAACTAATCTTTTCCTTTTGAATTTAATCATAGACACTCAATAACTCCTCCTTTTTATATTTATATCCTGGACCCGGAAGTCACGCAGGTATCTGTCCCTGCCTCCCTGGTAATGATAAGATATCCTAGAAATTCTAGAGGTCTCCTAACTGGAATCGCAAAAGTGTCACAGGCTTTTCTTGTTTAGTCCGTTCGTTTGTACTGTTTTCCGTTATTTGGCAACCAAGTGTTGCCCATCTTTGCACTTGGCTACACCCTGCTGATGAGGCCAATAGCCGGAAATGCGTGTCCGCGGTTTGCCATCAATTTTTCTTGAGGGCTGTTCCACTAATAGTTTCCTTTCAAATAACAACAACACCTCTTTTTCTTATATTCGATTAAGATATTCCGGCGCTCTACAACCTCGTAAATTAAAGCACCATACGTAAATGCCATCAACTGTCACAATTAACGAAATTATATATATGAAGGTATAGGTCCTATATTTGTGGAAATTTTCATATTGGACCTGGAAGTCACACAGGTAGCTGTAGCTGCCTCCCTGGTAATACTGAAATATCCTAGAAATTCTAGGTCTCCTAACTAGAGGTGTTTTCTGTCGTTTCATCCTATTCGAGCGTATATTCAAAAACGATCCGTAGTGACGTCATTAATACCAAGATTCCTCAGAATAGAATGATTCAATTTGTCTCATATATCAAATCCAATACCGAAAACAAACTTTTCAATTTTCTCTAACCTCAATTAGAATCGTATTGATGCAAGTAATAATTTTGTAGCTTTATTTTGTACATCCTTACAACATATTCGACAAAGAAATTTCAGCACTTTATAAACTATAACGATCAAAATAAAGCAGAAACCGACAACTGACGTATCATATCGTCAAATGCCGTTTCAAAACTAACCTCACTCTAAGTTTTGAATCATGAATACGTATCAAATTAGTTGTCATCGTTTCAATGCCAGAATGAATGTATTTGAATAATAGACGGATATGTTTTGAATACATGAGCACCAGAAAACACATTAGAATCACAAATGTGCTGTGATCAGCAGAACGGAAGTGTATTCTTATGATAGAAGTTATTCCAATATTTCGATAAAATGTACCTATCACCTTCAAGGAAAAACTACAAAAGTTGTACAATATTATAAAATTATTACAAATGGCTCAACTTATGTTGGTGAGGATAGCTGTGTCGAGAAGAATGTTACATTTAAACAATGGAAACATATGTCAATACAATAAAACAAGTCACTACATCAAAAGAGGTTGGCTCCTTACTGATATAAAAAAGATTCGTTGAATCTACTCAAAGAAAATCATTTATGTTTTTAAAAGTATAATTTACCGGTAAAAGCCTTGTGGTTGAAGACAAAATGAGAAAGACAAAGAATGATTGACACTGACAGCTGTCATGTGATTAAGTTTGGAAAAGGTGTATTTTTGTTTGTCAATATCTTAGACAAGGAAAGATATAGTCAATATTGAAACTATGGAATAATGAATAACATGTATTGCGCAAGTATGAACAGAATCGTCTGATGTTATATAAGCCCATCAAGCAGAAAACCCAATATCCATTTTATATCTCATTGATTTTCATGAAAAGAATACTCATTGATATGTATTCTTGAATTGGTAGGTTTGATATACAAATCAGTGATCAAGGAATCATCAGTTCTATGAATAACTCTTGTATTAAGGAAAGGAAGTGTTATTTGTCTCTATTTCGATAGTAGGAATTGTAATTTTTGATCATATCTATTGACAACATTAAGAATTTCATGAGATTTATTATACGATTTTGCACAAATGACATTGTCAACATATTCCTTTAAAAACATAATTTCAAAACATATCTTATAAGCAAGTCGTGAATTTTCAAAAAGATCGTCCATTATTTGTTCAAAGTATTCATTCAAAAGAGCAATAAATTGAGTTGAAGATGAGATTAATTATTTCAATAATTTTTTTTGATTAATTGAACATTTATTAGTTTTATTATTTCGTCTTTTGATAATACTTTTCACTACTAAATTTATAGTTATATTGCTGAAAAATTTAATTACATCAAGGCTAATCAGAGTATATTTTGGTGGTAATGATTGTTCATTTATGAATTGGGAAAATTGAAAAAATCCTCAGTAAACAAATTATTTTCAAAATTATAAGTATCATTATGAATTTCAGTAATCATTTGGGAAATTTTGTCATTTGGAGTATCAGTGGAAGAAATAATATGTTTATGTATTTCAGGGAGTTCATACTATTTGGGCACATTATAGCTAAAACCAGTAGTGTCACTCTTGTCGGAACGAGTGGATTTGTCAGCGTTCGACACTTCATACACTGCTCAACAAGTGAATAATAAATATAAACTGCCCGACAGTAAAACAACTTTCATGTATTGTATGATACTATGAAACGTTTCGAATGCTTTATTCAAATTGTTTCACGTTTTTACCCGCTTCTTATCTGTTTGGTTCTAATTTTGCAGTCGATTTGAAAGTTATCGCTAATAGCTAATTGGACTGTATATTGTATAAATAATATAAAACGTATAAAATCGAACAAAGTTCGGAAATCTTAGTGTTTCTAACGTATGAAAATAATTGATTTGCTTGTCCAACCCAGCCGGTCCTCTTGAGATGCGACAACCACAAAACATACATGTGCAGGTGGTTATTCTCAAACTATATAAAGAATAATACCCATTGCTTTTTCACAAGTACCACTGCAAAAGTGTTCTCCTTGAATAACGTTGCACAAATAGATGCCAGATTTGCCTGCAGGTGGTCACCCTGCCCATATCGAGACAAAATGCTGCTCATTGGTTTTAGCTTGGATGCTTTGTAACTTGATTGCTGTTCTACGAGGAACATTGCCCAAGGATTTGTTTGATACCGTAAAAAAATTAAAGAATTACCTATGTTAAACAAATTCATTTCTAACAATATTTTACTATCACAAACTAATTTATTTACAACAATTAGCACTTAATTTATTTCCTCTATTTGAATTCCTTGTTTAACCGCTCGATTCACTTTCTGAACTCAACTGTCCTCTTGGGACGAGAAGCCGGCCTGATATATCGGTAACGATCGTTCTATAATCCTGTAGTCGCTTCGGTACTCAACTAGAGTTTTATCGGCGGTTGCCGACTGCATTCTTTTTGCGGTGATGTCATGTGTTTGTTCGCTGGCCGACATATCGGTCAGGGGCGGCTTCAGATTCGTTACAATATAAATCAATATGCATCATGGCACTAGAGAGTATTTGATCAGACAGATGTTTGCATTATATAGAGATTAGAAATGGTTGAAACATCAATCGGCAACAACTTTTGTTTCTAAACGATTTCCCAAAAGATATCTAAGCCTGGTGCCAGTGTATAAATATAATAGTAATCAAAATTCTTTGATGATAACAATATACCATACAATTAAACAATAAAATACTTCTTAGAAAATTAGGAAAAGTAGTTAGAATTATTGTACTGCAAATGATATATGAACTGTTGTCAGTTTTCTCAACGATAGCCCTTGCTCACTCCTTACTGCATCGATTTAAGACTGTATATACGTCACTAAGTGAAATTATTTAATTTTTTATAGTATTTAATGCAAGAATATTCAATATATGGTTTTTAATGAATCTTTGATTGCGTTAATAAAATAATGCAATGACTATTGTTGGAAATGAGTGTTGGCATATTTTCCAAATCTTTTAAAATTTGCCACAAACTAAGGAGTGCTGAAATCGTTATTTGCCATCCTTTTGCAAATTTTGTCCTATTGATAACGTCTTCATTGTTTCCTTTTGAAACTCTCATTTCTCTAAACATTGTTTTCATGTCTTTCAAAATACGAATATGATATGAAATAAATCAAAACTTGAAATCTTTCTGGCGAAGTGGTAATATCAGCCACAACAAAACTTCTCTCTATCATGATTCCACAAGCGAAACGTCGTCAGTCTGATAGGCCAAAAGCGGTAAATTCCATGAAAAATTGACGTTGCTTATTATCGAGAAAATTCACAGCACATCCAAAACTTCTATGATTCCATCATCCCACCAGAAGTGGGGTTAGTGGAGTACTGGGTCTTTTAGCATTCTACTGTAATTCGGGTAATCATGTAAATTTTTGCTAGATTTTCTGATATCATTTTTGTTTTTTTTTTTTTTAATTTGTGATCTGAATTCAATTTGCCTCAATTCGGCCAAAATAAAATACTGATTAATTTTATTTTCCTTATTATTAGTAGAACGTTCGCTTCTATGGATTTCTTGAAAAGCAAAATGCCATAATGTTGGTACCTCAGGTTTGGTTGTTACATTAGATAACAGAAACAAATGTAATTTATTAGTATCTATATTACATAACCATAGAGTACAAATAAAATATAGTTACAAAATCCTTAAATATAAATCTAGCAATTAATTTCTCTCCTAGAGCTAACTCGCACCCAAAGTAAATAAAATTTTGATTCATTAATAAAAGTCAAAACAAAGCAACTGTAAAACATTCAATTTTCATTTAAACATCGCTACTTGATAGTTTTTAAAACCATATCCAGTTCTTTTATGTCCATTTTACTGCCTTCAAGAAGCAATGAAAACTTCTGTTGAATTTTATACTCAGTAGTGAAGTAAAGGAAGAAGTCAAAATCGTCGAAATATAATACTTAATTACCTTCATGAAAATGATCTTCGGGGCAAGCTTGCTTTATCATTCTAATATACATCATATAACAAATAAAAATAGAATATATTCTGTTCAGCACGTCTGGAAATGGATGATTGTAATTGAAGTATATTATAAAATCCATCAAACACAAACTTTCGATTACATTCCCACAGCTTCTTAAAATCTTTTATCCGTAACCTAAAGATCACCTCTGCTAGCTCAGCAACGTCCTAATTTCTTTGTGCATATGACACAGAAAATCAACATAGCTAGGAGAACCATCTGTGCCTCTATCTTCGACAAGAAAATGTTTGAAAACAGGTTCCAATTTTTCTCGTTGCCTAACCAATGTTAGCTGAAAAAGAAAAAATTGAAATTATGACTATTCAGTCTTGAATTCATATTATTTATAATTTAGTTTTGAATATGAAAATTAGACTATGAAAATTTAGCTTTTACTTGATAATAAACTTTGGGTTAGAAAAAATCATCACTGTCTATAACTAACGACTTTGGATTTTGAAATTTTTTCTATTTTTAAAAGATATTTCTGAGGGTGGTACTCTTCGGAGATTTGTTCTATCCAACACTAGTTCAGTTCATGAGTACATCAACAAGAACCTTTACGTTCTTGACATATAGACCTGCCTAATAACTGTTAAGATAAGTTAGGTTACATAACCTGTCCTAAGGTTAGGTTACATAACCTGTCCTAAAAAGTGTTTAGCAGGTCTCTCGAACTCCTTATTAGAAGTGTTCTTTCATACACCATAAACAAACTCGAATTTCTATGCATTTGTCAGTTTATTCAGAAGTTTGATTAATATTGTTTGTATACATTATGAAATTTCACGAATAAACTCATCTTATCTCCAGTTCATTCAGTAAATTAAGCTCAATAATTGTTTCATTGAGACTGCTCAAGTTGGTCAGTTAAACATCAGTTAGTAAAGTTGCACATATCAATATCGATAAAAATGATTTCAAGGTGCCTACAACGTTCTTGAAACCATTCACAGAAATTGAAATATCATCCTCTTTGAAGAATAAATTGGACAATATGAAATAATCTGAAACAGATGACATTCCTATGCACATACTGAAAATTATTCTAACAATAATAATAAAACCCTCAATATATCTAATTATTCTGTCATTTGTAAAAAGTGCCTTCCCATGAGAGATGATCATCGTAAGAAAATAAACAACTATAATGGAAAACTGTCATTCAGTAACAGTCCTGTATGGGTTCTGAAAAATATTCTGATGTGCAGTCTTAGTCCGACTTACCTAATTTTTGATTACATACAATATATTGACTAAAATGCAATATAGGTTTCATGCAGAAAAGTCAACAAATGCTGCTATTTTTTAAACTAATTTATTTTTAACAATACTTCACTAGTACAAGTAATTTATATTCACCACTTAGCAACAAGTTATTTATCTTCACTGTTTGTTAATCCGCACAATTCACTTTCCATCTATAGACTCCCTCTCTGAGCAATAATCCGATCTTAAATAGTCCCGACGGACATTCTGGAGACATCTACCGGTTTCGGTACTGATCCATCCTATTCGTTGCGGTTTCGTCGTTCGCATTCCTACTCGGACGGTCAGGGCCGGCTTCAGATTCATTACAGTATCCACAATCGTCTTCGGCTGATGACCAGCCTTCACCCGAAGACGATTGTGGACTGTGGATTGTGTACTAACGTCGTGAAGTAACTTTGCTTGGAATCTCTCAACTTTTTATTTTTAATTTTTGTTCAATTGCACTACTTGTACTTGTATTTTATTTCACTGTTATTTTATTTCAGGTTTTTTTGCTTGAAATAATTATTATTTTTAGCTATTCTTTTTAATTTTTCTTTTTTATTACTTCTTTCAGGGATTTCAAATCATTTTATTTAATATCAGACAATGGACGTGCTATTCAGAAACAGATATGTTTCACACCAGGCAACTATGAATAAGGAAATCCGTATAATAAATTCTGGACCTCTGAACTTAGGTATAGGTGTGCCGCAAGGAACTATTCTGACCCCAATTATGTTCATTTTGTACACCAACAATATAGATTCCGTTATTTATTTAGTTCATTATACGGCCTATGCCGGTGACATTTCTATGCACCAGATGAAAAAATATTGAAAGATAAACGTACTTCTGCAGTTAGACAGATATTAAAATTTTCAATGATCACAATTCATTTTTCAATTCAGAAAAAACAAGATATTGTTCACTTTCCCAATGGACAAGAATATGATAGAAGATTTAATTTTATTGTTGATAATGTGATATTCAAAATCCAATAAAAAACGTCGTTGGTATTCATATGAAAACATAACTTTATTCAAAGCACTAACAAGTCTTTATCATGTCTTGATTATGCATGATATGTCATATGCTTCTGTAGTATGATCAACTCAATATAATACTCATTGATATAACGCCCAAGAGCATCGTGTATCTGTGTATCTGTGTATCAACCTGCAACAGTAGTAGTTGTTCACAACTACTTTCTTACTTTGATAATCTCAAAGTTGTTCTTAGAATAGAAAGAGTTCTGACATTGTATCCATGATATGGTTTAGCAGTAGTGACAAACTACTTACTCGCCACTACTTAACACAGCACTACTTAACACAGGATTGTTCTTTTTAAGATAGAAATCTTGCATCCACAACTTGGATGATACCTCTGCTGAGACCTATGACAGATCAAAACGTTGCTGCCTTGCATTGGTCATTGATGCAACTCATTTCGGCTTTAGTACCATTTAGTTGCCTGCTCCAAGTGAAAGCAGCAGAGAGATATGGAAAGCGATTTCTCTATCGGCGATCGATGTCGAAGGTTAGCTCTTCATCAAACATATGTTGTAGCCCTCATTGAACTTTTGATACTCATGAGTCGAGTTTTCAGTCAATTCCATAAATTAAGTTTTCGTAAGGATCATCTTGATTCTCACTAAACACCTCAATAAACAAACAGAAATAGAAATAATTAACGATTCCCTGACAAGTTTGGTGTTTTATATATCTGCTATCATATGCTACATTACAATTGACAGACTTCCATTTCAATAAATGAGTAAATAAAATAGATCCAACTCATCTTCAACACACAGGAAATGTTGAAAAAAATTAAGTATATAGACAAACGAATAGTGTTGTCAATATTATGTATTATTATAATAAGAACATATTCTAAGGAGAGATACTCAACTTGAAACTTCAACCGGCTTTAAAAGTAAATGTAAAACATTTTTGACATAGGTTGCCACGAAAGAATTACCCTAAGCTTACTAATATGACATATAAATCAGTGATATTGGGTTGGATCCCGAGTACACTCCATGTACTTATCTCTTCTGAAAGTACAATTCTAGGTAAAATAAAACTGTATGGGGGTGCTCTCTTCCGAGGATAACCTCTAAATGATGACAGAACTATTCAACACATTATTAATTTCAACATCTACCACCAAATAGAAAATATTTCATTATTTACTTAAAAATGTTGCATATGTTGAGTGAGGTTTTGTTATTTTATTTCATTGTTCATCATGTCCCCTTTTTCATATTTTCCATCATCAGCATCACATGACAAAAATAGTATAAATTGCAACAAGCTGAATTTTTTGTCCAATATAAAATTTTCATTATTTGCGAGGTATTATTTGTAAATTTGAAAAATGTATTTCAAAAATATGAGATCGAAAAATGAGATCAAAACTAAGCTTCAGTTTATATAAATAATATTTTATACTTACTCTCATACAACGATGCCTTTCTATTCGTATTTCATCAATGATAGTTCTAACAGCTACGGAAAGGGGATTATCTAGTTCCGGTAATCCAACCCTATCAATGTCAACTTGTATGGCTGATGGAGCCCCGAATACTTTTTGAATAAATTCAGGATTTACGCCTAAGCCAAACCAAAGGAACATGTGAATTCCATTTTCTGAAACAAACAATTTAGTTTTAATGTATTTCATTATGTTCATCAATATCTCTCATCTGAAGTGAAACAAAATATTTGATTATCTACGAACATCATCAAAGATATGAAAAGTGCTGTGAAAAGTTTGGTATTTATTCATTTTCTGACATTTGCATGACAATATCACAGAAATTTACATGTAACTTCAGCAGTCCAATGACTAGTATAGCAAAATGACTAGTTCCAAAAATGAAAGACTCCGACAATATTCACATATTCACAACATATATCTGAATCAGGAATGAGAAGGGTAAATTACCAGATGATAAAGAAATCAAAGTTGAAATGTTCACAGAAAATAATTGAGTAAAAAAATTTGATTAACGTATCCAATCCAATTGCAATTTTGAAAAAGATAAATAAACAATATAAAGCAGATTTTGAAAAGTGTTGCATCGTTTCTACTGAACCTTATTCCAAAGAAATTCAAAGTATACCAACAATTATTCTGATTCAATTAATATCAAGTCAAAGAAATATTGATATTGCTGACCATAAAATGAATATTACATCAGTAAATATATTGAACAAACACTAAAAGAATGTGTCATCTCAGAAATATGATTCAAGAAATAGAGAACAAATCAAAAATGTTGCTTGATCTCACAATCAAAATTTCTGAAGTAGTGTTTCAAAAACCAATCCAAATAGATCTTTGCAATAAATCATCCAAGAACCAATATCTTTGATTGTCAAAAAAATTGTCTCTTTTTGAAAATGAAACATAGTTTCTGAAAAATAACCATCGAATGAAACAAGTTGGGACAAAAATATTTTATGTTGAATGGCAATGAGTTTTATTCAGTGAAAAGACTACACTTTTCCAGTTTTTAATACAAGACGTCACTAGAAAAATGTTCATTCCACCCACACTCCTTTGTGTAATAATGAAGTTTTGAATGAAATGAACTTACCTAATATATAGACTCCTTGTTCGTTCATTTTCTCAATACTACAACGAACAGGTGGTGGAATAGTAACTGGTTCCTTTGTAGGATCAATATCGTGAACTGGAATAAGCCTAGGATAGAAATGATTCATAGAAGTAGGAATGTCCATAGTCATTACTGCCTGCATGACAAAAGATCTGTCATCAATCGTCATTTCAGATCCACCAGATAAAGCATCACTTTTCAAGAGGCAGTTAACATATAGAGGAAGCAACTTCATGCACTCCGGCAAAATCAGCTGGCCAGCACTGCTGGGACTTGCACAGTTCTTCCTATACGTTGCTAGTATCTGTGCTGCCCTGCTCACAATAGAATCTTTTACTAATTTGGGATTATTGTCCAGTAATTTATATACTGCCTGCTTGCTCAGGTAATTTACTAATGTGTCCAGGTCGCAGCTACGATAAAGGTCAGCCATTTGTGAGCAAGTTTTCAGGGAAAGATTTATTATTCTCAGTCTTCTTTGACCGGAACATGAAGTATAGAGTAAGGCGGCTTGCAGGTAAACTCCTGCCTCTTCAGATAGTTTATCGTCATGCTTTATTTCTATTGCTACTGCCTTATCACAATCTAGAAAATAGAAATATAGATTGAAACTTGCAAAAAAAGAGATATTTAAATTCTTTCATTTTTATATTAACACATTTTTCCCATGTACTTCAATAGTAATAATATAATTGCTATAGTGAAGTGATTCTCACAAACTGATAATCTCAGTTTGTGAGAATCTTATGGAAGAATTATTCAAGAAGAACAAAATTCAATGCAATTTATTAGTTCTCATACAAACTACTACAAATTGAAATGAATAAAAATATTTTAAATTTTTCGACTCCTTACTACTTTTTCAAACATATATTGATCACAATGTCACTTGAAACTGAAAAAAGAAGAACATTTTCTTTGATTGAATTTGGATAAGTTGAATAACTATTGTCATATTTCAATAGAGGTTGATTTTCATGTACCAGTGTAAAAAATTCAAATATTCATCCATTCAATTGTTTTTTTTTTTCTGATTGATTCGACCGTTACTTGATGAAGATCCATAGTAATTTCATAAACTACATCTCACGATTTGATCTCTCAAGATTGTTTCTATGAAAATCAAAGGATTAATCCAGATAGTTCAGTTGTACTTGTACATAACTTTCTCTTGAACATTTTTGGTAGATTAAGAATTTGTTGAAGAGTTCAAGTAAAAAAATTAAAATTGAAAAATGTATTATATAATATTGCACTCACCAATGGATGCCAATTCTATATCTGTCGTATTAGACATAAAGAAATGACCATAAAAATCAGTAGGACGAACTCCAGTAGATGTCCGAACCCTCATGATACCATCAAAAGCTATTGGTCGACTGACATCTGTGATTATATCATTGATAAGTCGTTCGCCATCGATATCAGCCTAAAAAAAGGTTTTTGTACAAGTTTTTGGATAGTATTAATAATTAATGAATGCATTTTAGGTGCTTAGCATTATTACTATACCATCAACCGAGTACACTTAGTACCTGAAATAAATGAACTTTGTGATATTTTGAACACTTTTTATTCCAAATATCGGTTTCTTTTAACAAAATGATTTTGTAAGGTAAGTAAAGTAAGTTGGGGTAACTTTGCCTGACTACGTTATTATAATTATAATGAAATTATAATGAAATTTACGCTATAGTGAAATCAAAGCTGATGAGATGATTGTCATTTGCATCTTAGCCTTCAATGGGATGGTATTATGTAAGCAAATTTTTCAATGAGCAGAGATATACATCCGTGAATATTTATAACAATCAACTACTACTGCTACTAAGCTTTGTCGAATAGGCAAAATGAAAGTACTCGTAAATGCTTGAAGATATCATTTTCCTTACACTACATCTTTTTTCCATAGTGTGACAAAAAACACAAATAATTTTTATAGTTCTGTAATTAAACAAATAATGTTTCTTAACAATTGGGCTAACTTTGCCCAATGTAACTTCTGTAATACATTTCGTATAGATTTGAGTCCCTCTGAGCTAAAAATTGTCACATTTTGAGTAGCATATTCATTTTTCATTTATTCACGGAATGTGAATACAAAAAATGTTGCCTAATACAAATAAACATGTACAATACAATTGAAAAATACTAGATACAGTGTAATGTAACACAAAATTCAACAGCACATATTATAATAATTGATAACATGAATTGATAGATGTAGCCGTTACTACGTGGTAGGAGATCATAATGAAAAGAGAAATGAAAAATTTCTATGTTTT
>WOGP01004253.1:0-14217 GCA_015342065.1 Leptinotarsa undecemlineata | reverse complement strand
ACTGACTCCTGCATGAAAGCTCATCGACGGAATTCATTTGTTTAGTCAATTACCAAAATTTGGATGATTTTGAATATTCACTTGAAAAGTTATCACAGAAAAACATTTTTCATTTTGTAACTTCGAGGGCCCGTAACTTGGTAACGAAGGATTTTAGGAAAAAAAGTTATATGAAGTACTGGTGATATTTTGACCCCATCTATACATTCCCGAGAGGAAAAGAGGAAGTCCAGGGACACCCTGTATTTATTATGTATATCCTCATGTTCAAACAATTCTGGAATCATTGAAAAAATGGTTTTCATTTTTTTTTTTATCATATCATTTTTGTTATTTAAGTCATTTATTTATATGTTTTTAAAATAATGTATGTATATTAGGATGTCCTAAAGAAATCAATAAATATTATATATCGACAGATAGATGGACAGACATATACTTTGTTATCCAAGAAAATACAATGTTGTTGACAAAGCTTGATATAAAATCTGATATGTATAGCACTTCAAAGAATAAAAGAAAAGAAACAAAAATACAAAGTCATCATAAGAAAATGTCCAGACTCAGTTCAAAATTCAAAATCATTTCACAAGTTGAAAGCTAGAAATACAATAAACGATAATATATACCTGTATAACTCAGTATAAGATTTTTAAATATAGTAGCAGAATATAAAGTCATACTAGACGTTATAGCTCTCACGGAAAAGTTTACCATAGTGGAAGATGATATTTTGATATTTTCTTTCAGCTTAGTTATCAGGCATTTTGACTTTTTTGTTTTTTTATTATCCTCATTGTTAAAGCTCCTGTACTTGTTCTATTGCATATATTTATATGATCTATCCGTCTTAAATTTGAATCAATATTAACACCCAAGACCTTGACACCTGATTGTTTGTTTTTTGTTCATTCAATATCAACTCACTTGGTATGAACCAAAACCTTGCTTTTTCTAAATAATATTCAAGCTTTTCTGTGAAAAACAGAATTCACCCAATCTTCTGATCAAAGTTGTAACATCTGCATGTATTATAGTTCTGAGATTTAGTGGGGTCATAGCATATGGTAAATCATTAATATATATGAGAAACAGTAGTAGATCCAGTACGGACCTTTGGGTGAACTCTAATTAATTTCATTTTTTCATTCCGAGGATCTGCACAAATTGCTTCTTAATTTTATATTCTTATATCTAAGCAAACCCGTTGGACTCCATAGAAATTCAGTTCGTTATAAGGATTTGATTTACACAAAATCTGAAATGAGGCCATTGAAAACACTAAAATATATATTCCAGTGGGAAATAACCTTCATGAAAGCATGTTTTAATTACATCTGATAATGGTTCAATGTGTATATAACATTTGATTACAAAAGTGTTCACGCCATTCATATCTTCAGTTTTTTATTTTTGAGTTTATTTATTATAATTGAAATTGAACAGTTAATATCATTTTCCAAGTTTGTTATCAGCTCAATGAAAAAGCACTGGAAAGAAGATGAAAGAACTATACAACCTTGCATGCATATCTGATGATTTATTCATTACTTGAGAGGTAGTTGGTAGAATTACTTCTGTAACTTTTGTAGTAGAAGTTGCTTATCCAAGGGGTAATCACCTCAGTCATCACACTATATCTCAATATCCTTTCATTCGAGTTTATGAAAAAATATTAATTTGTTTTTCAAATGTACTTTTTCACATGAAAACTGAGAAAATAGGGAGTTTCTAAAGCCACCAAAGTTTTTATGTATTTCATAACATGTTTACTACACATTATAGTTTCATGATGTGAGGCCAAAATGATTTGTAGATCATCGATCTAGATCGATTTTTTATGTTGATATGATAAATGTTTGGAGTAATGGTAATGCATGGAGTAAAGTAAATGTGAACTGCAATATTTATCAATACTTCTGATTTATGTGATTTTTATGACTGAATTACAAAAAGGAAAGGAACTGTATCGACTCTCACATGTCCAAACTATGATTCTCTGCCTTTTTGTCAAAAATGAAGTGTATTTTGGGTCTGTAAACACATTTGCATTATCTGCACAATCAAATGTTGTAATCAGTGAGATTGAGCCTCTTATACTTTAATTTTAGAGAACCCTATAAAAGCAAGTCCAATGGCGTTAAATCTGATGACACTGGGTGGCCATACCATTCATCCACAGCACTCCATCCGATCAAACCTCTAGGTTAAGTTAGGTACAAAGTTTGTGGGTCTATTCGACCCTTCACCGCAACCCGCAAGGGTTTATTGTGGCTCACACTTATTCACACTCGACCAAATAAACCCAGCTTCTTAACGAAGCCGATTCGTTAGTATGGTGAGTGGTGCCTGCCCCAGCGGGACAGGCATAAAGTATGTGCTTCGCTATTTCATCATTTTCCAAACAGAGGCGACACAGAGGTCTTCTGACAGTCAGAGTCTCTGCATATGATGAGTCAAATGACAGTGACCTGTAAGAAGGCCTGTTAGACATTGTAGTTCATCCCTACTGTAGTTGAACAACTGTTTGGTATCATGCTTCGAAGGGCGAATAAATGCCTTGGAGTGAGTCAATCCAGGAAGATTCTGCCAGAAGTCCATTCAAAGAGCAAAACCATCTACATGAACAAAATTATTCACCAAAAAACTAGAGGTTCTAATGTTACCCTTCAATACCAGCAGACTGTTTTCACCAATAATAACCAACATTCTTTTTATCAATATTTTTACAGGGCAGTGGACCAACACGAGAAAGAAATAGCATCATCAATCATGACGATTTTTATGGGATTTGGACTAACTCTCGGATCAACACTTAGTTTATTTATGGTTCGACTTCTGTAAGATGTATTTTACAAATTGGATCTCATGGACACATTCCTAATTACTTACATCTAGTCCATAAATAGAATCTGAAATATATAATTGCTGTTCTTAACTTATTGAATACATATCCCATCAAATGAAAAGAAAAAAACTGTTTTAACATAAATACTTCTCAATTGATGTAACATTGTGAAAATGTTTCAATAAATTATTTTTTGATTTTAGTGATGCATTACTGCTTTGATATTTTTTTCATCCTGCATGAAAAAAGTCCGCAGTATGATTTCAATTCAAGAGCTATCGTCAAACGATGTGTTTCAGCTTGTTGGGCATCATCAGTAACGAACAGTAACAATGTTATTATTCGGTTCAAAAATTAAAAAAAAATTGGTTTGTGAAATATCCTCCTTTTCTATGCTTACTTTTACACCAGCTTTAATCTATCACGAAAATGTAAAAAAAAAGTGAAATGTGTAGTAACTTCTGGAAGACAATAAGTAGAGAGGTCGTACCTTTCAACGTGCGGTTCCTAGCTGCTCGAAGGAGTCGTGAAAAGTTGTACTGAGGTGAAAAAATTACTGTTGATGTCTTGCAGATGCAGATATATACACTATCCTGACAGTAAAACTGCAAACCATTATCAGATCAAGTGTCTCTAATAATGGAAAATGTAAATGACACTGTATCTACAAAGCACACAAAAATCAATATAACTTCAGTGGATAAGTTCCAGTAAGATCCAAATAATTACCAATATTAGTGGGGGGTCCGGAAATAACTCTGTTCACCACCTTTGTCATATTTATTGATCTAATAACTGACATAATACAAATTTAAAGCTTTTTTGAATAAATAAAAGTAAGGAGATTATAAAATGAACACAAATATATAATGTGGACAGTTAAATGACCAATGCAAAAACAAACGAACATACACTGAAATGTGAAAGGTATTGTTAAATAAATTTGCACCACCTGTAAGAAAATTTAAGATATTTTGTTTATTTCAACTGCATATTATGTGAACCAATCGATTTCTTGTCATTAATTCTGTACCAAGAGTTGCCACATTTCATTAAAATAACTGTTCATCAATTTATTCACAAAAATTCTACAATACACTATTACCCTATTCAAATAAAGATTTTTTACTAATACTAATAATTTTCTACAATATACAGCACACTTCAAGACTACCAACCAATACTACAGTTTTTGGAGAATCAAACCTTCTTGTACTCAATTTTTTACTATTTTAGTTGTAGCTTTTTTCTTCAAGAGTTGTCAATTCCGTTTACCAACTTTGGTAGCTTATAACGCAAAATTTTAATATGGAAGAAACATAACTTTTTATGGTGAAGCTATGAAATGTAATAAATAAATTGGGAATAATCATGGTGTGTAGGCTTTTACGGCCGGTGTCTTCACAAATTTATGAACGGTTTCATCTGCTACTGCAGCAGACAACAAAGGCGATGCGGCAATGTTCAAAGTAAGCATCAAAGTTTGCGTTGCCTTATCTGCCGCAATAGCAGACGAAACGTCAGGTATAAAAACCTGCAGATCACAGCTAATAAACCCAGAAACATCGGACATTTTGTTAAACTAGCTTCAAATAGCGATAGTTGAGTTGAAATTTTACAGGTTCTAGTCTATTCAGAGAAACGTGTTCTGTTCTTCGTGATTTATTTTAAGTTTGCAAAATCGCCGCTGGCTGAATTTTTTACTATACCTTTATTTCATATTAGATAACCCCAGAAAATTACCAACAAATAGCTTGTGTGGAATTGGTTTTTAATTAACTTTCAAATATAAAAATTTGATATAAGTTGCATTACAACAAAATAAAGGAATGAAAAAATCCACTTAAACTGCAACAACTTCACTTCTCTAGGGTGGGGGGCTTTATATAGATTGGATTGTATCGTTGTGCATGTAAAACAGCAAATAAGGAACTCGCGTTTTTTGAGGCTTCAGCCCGTGGAAGGCATTAGTCATGTAGTCCCTTGTTGGCCTCGATACAAGTGCCGAATACATTTTCAAGTCGAATCCAACTTCAAAGCCTTCATGATTTTCATGCAACTGTCGTGGCTGTGATCGAAAAATTTCAGATGCATTAAGTGGATAACAGGAAGTTCATAGTGCATTGCTTGCTCCAAAGCTTTGACCGTCTTGTTACAAACCACCCCCTCTAATCTGTTCTTGGAGAGGAGAACCTCTAGCGCCTTCCTGCCAGTTTCTAATTTCTCAATGTTGAGTGGTAGCATGACGAAAGGCTAGATATTCTCAATAATGCAATCTCAAGCATGATGTATGCTCGATTTCAGTTGCCTGCCAAAGATTTCGCTTACCATGTACTGGCAGTCTGTTCTTTTGGTTATTGAATCATTGCCCGTAGCTGAATCAACAGGAGGTTTCTCATCTTCAGTGCAACATTTAACCAACTCCAAAATTTCAACATTGAGTCCGTTCAACAGAATACCTAGAAACTCTTCCGTATATTACTGTCCACCTAGTCCGTACGCATGCTATGCAACATTTCATAAATCCTTTCTCATTTTCTTTTTCCTTTTCTCATTCCACGATATATTTTTGCTCAGGCTGTTCAGCAATTTGTAGTGGATTAAAGGGTGGCTCACTTGGGCCACTCTCAGGGTCAATTTTGTCTCGATATCTAATCAACAGGTTATATTATTGAAAACTTGGATACTCTAGATTTATGAGTTCTTGTTTAATTGTAGAGGAGAACAATAGTAATGAGCCATCCTGTTATATAGAAGAATAGATCAAAAATAACTTTTTCCAAGAATAATATTTTGGATTCAACATACTGGAAAAAATATCTGGTTCCTAATAATATGAAGACCACATATATCATGGTGGCTTCTAAAACATATTGTTGTGAAATACAACTTCGAATTGATGGAAACATGATGAACAAAGATATAAAATTTTCTAATAAAAAAACATATATATGAAAATTAAATGTATTTGAAATTCCACTTTTTTATTCATTCAGTTGGACTATTTTCACTTTTCACGAAAGTGTGTTGTCTGAATTTCTATCACTTTCCAAAATTGTTGTATTCGGAAAATATTTTGCATATGTGATAGTCCAGTATGAAGGATTAGTTTTTGCCAATAAAAAAACTTGGAACTAGTTTATTTGTTGGGACCTTCCAGAGGATATTCTCTACTAAAAAAATTTTGCCAGCTGTAATTTACCCTGCATTTTGTGCATTTTAAGCAGTATAAGAACTGTCACACAAATATAAACAAAACATCACAGTGGATACCTTTAATAAGTATACAACACCAAAAGTGTGGCAACATCAACAACTTTCAAGTGCTTATCATAGTTCTTCCTTTTCATGTCAAGTGGTAACGTTAAGTGTTTTGATGGTCTAATAGTCTGTCAATCTTTATGCAAGTGCCTACAAACTGGACAAAAATATGCTTCCTTAAAAATAAAATGTACATGTTATCTTAGAACTACAAACATTACTATACAAATATTTCGAAGAAACCAGGAATGCATACTGAAGTAGTCTCAAGGCAATGGATTCTAATCACATTCAAAATTTTAGACGAGTATATAAAACAAGGTTCTTGGACATACTCACAAGTTTTGAAGCTTAGTAAAAAAATAAGAGCCTCTCTTGATGACTTGCAGAGAGCATGTGCCATCCCCTTTTTATACTCAAATATTGGAGTATAGCCCGAATACAAATTATGAGACCTGTGAAATGATGAAAAATTAATTATGTTCCATTTTAAGTCTAGTTACGAGGGACAAAACTCATATTTTGAGGGTTGGTAAAACCGAAAGTTGTTAGGTGCCAACTGACGTTTATACTAGGAAGTTTGACATTTTCAACCATAACCGTCTTCAGAACGTTTTGTTATTTGAGTGTGATTTGTGCTGTTTACAATCTGTTAAAATTATGCCTCGGTGAAAAATATCAACTCTTGATAGTTTTGGTACATCAATTAACATACTTCCAATTTTGGCTACTGTGAATCAAATCAATGCTAGCTGTCACATATCTCGCCTAACAACCCATCATTTAAGCAATCAAAAATTCATTTGATTGGATTGTCTCAATAGTCTCGATTTGCCTCCAAATGATTTTTTTTGGTTCAAAACTTCAAGAACTACGTAGACGAAGACTCTCTTTAGATAAAATGCCGTGATACATTCAAAAACCATGTTTTGTGGATGTCTCAATGCTTTGAAGTGATAAAAACACATGTAAAAGTGTATAAAATATAAAAAAAAAATTTGAAAAACAAAAGGCAAATTACTGCTTTTCCATTATAAGATTCAAAATATAGTGCCCCTCGTATTGTAAACTTATCAACTAACACTCCAATATCAAAAAACATGTTATAGATAAAATCAAATACACTGATATAACTTACCAAAAGTCATTATCAGCCACCATAACCAACTGTTATCTTTTGAAGCTAATTCAGTTGAGTGCTGCACAATGAAAGTCCATTTGGCCAAAGAAAGGCCAAATCCTGACAAGGCCCCGTATCTTGATGCAATTGTGTGACAAAAACACATCAATAAAAGGAATCCTATCCAATTGAAAATGAAAGCAACTGCAAAAATGAACATTCTGACTAATTCATTCAGATAGTTTTGTGAAAAATTATTATGAGAACAATACTGAAATTCCCATTATTTATATAAAACAGAGAAGAAATCAAAAAGATTCAGTCCTTATCAGTTAATATCATTAAATACGAATGAAATAGACATACTTGAAATTTTTCTTTTTTAATATACTTCATTTACAATCATTTCACGATTCAAAAAAATTATTACAGAAATTAGGAAGATACAGATTTTAGAGATACCGGTATAAAATACTCTCTAAGAAACTACCATCTTATGAAGATATTGAAAACGAATTAATTTTTTGGAACTCACCAAAAAACGCTATATAAAACATGAAGTCGGTTCCTAGTAGGGATGTGTCCACCTCTTCATTTATATCGGCATCAATTGTTATAATTCTTTGCCCTGGTTGACGAAAGGGTAATGCCTAAAAAAGCCATAAGGCACATTTGTTATGTTTTGAATATAACATGGTTTGCTCACTGAAAAAATATCATGTAGTGTGAATCCCACCCAAAATCAAGGAACAAGTAGCCAAAAATAGATGTAGGAGTCATGAACAAGTTAATTGAAATAAGCATGGTGAGTCTTACTGAAGACATATCTTTCAACATACTAGGAATTGAACGTTAAAAGATAAGACCTCGTTAATTCTACTGATCTTATTAATTTGCGATATTTTGAAACACTACCCAGTGTTGACATAAGATTATCATGTTTTAGAATATTTTTATTTGTTTAGTATATTACCGATTACAGTAGGAACATCGAAAGAGAAAATGAAACAATGATATTGAAACTATACCATACATCATAGGAAAAAAAAACAGAAATGGAGTACAAGAAAAGTTCAATCATTCGGATAACTATTTGACATCAATTTGGGAGTTCTAAATTGTTATCCATTTTATTTGAATGTACAGTAATTATCCTTTTCTGAACCTGATTCTCAACTGGCATCTTGGTATTATTGTTCAGTTTAGTGAGAAAGGGTGGAAAATGATATATGAAACTATGAAAAAATAGAGTCTACTTGGTATTCAGTTAGGTATGCAGAGAGTCAATTTTCAGATGTAAAGCATAAAAAATATTTTTTTTATGATTTCCAGCAAAACTATGCATTTCATCAATAGAAGTTGTACGGCAAAGATGTAGAGCTATAGTTATTAGTTATAACACAAGTATTTCTGATTAAATTCCAAATTGCACACCACTGCAGGTGATAAAATTACCCTGAAAGCTTTTGTTTGTGACTCATTTGGGATACAAAGATAGGGTAGACCGGGTAAAGTATTATAAACCCTTCTATGCCAGCTGTAGCAAATCATAATGAAATTACAAAATTTTGTTTCTAGCACTCTGTTAGCGTTTTTCATTTACAATCAGCAATCATTGATTTTTACTATTCGGAAACATAGTATAAATCACAAAACATCAAGATACATTCATTTATACAACTAACCAAATATACATTGATTCTAACAACTGGATTTTATTTTATTAAAGTGTGACAAAATATATACATAAATTACATGTAGGTCAATGCAGTTTAAAATAGCTCCTTCAAATATGTAGATAAATTGAGATATAATCAACAAAGATTCATCAAAATTATAATGAAGATGGAATTGAAAAAGTATCAATAGGTGAAAAAATTTCGAATATTTCATCATACATTATACAAATTATTGTGAGATAAACTGTAACATCTATAATATAAACTCAATGGAGAGGTCATTTTCAAGATAAACCTTTGTCTGCTATCTGGAGTATTTTATTGTATGAGTAATTGGACTTACTCTCGTATTTGGAGAATTTATTGGAATAGGAATATCCTGTCCCTCTAAATTCTTTTCTCTTTGCACTTCTTCATATGTTGGCAACTTTGTCTCTCTAGTAGCCACCTCATATGGCGGCGGGGCATAATAATCAACCTTTGGGGGCGGAATGTCTTCGGAGGACGAAGTAGTAGCAAGAGATTGGGGACTGGGCAGATTATTGTCAATAGCTATGTCTTGCAAGGTCTGGAATATAGAAAGTTTTATTCGATGATTCCAATGAAGAACGTCAAATATTTATTCACCGTTTCTTCACGATTGCAAATATTGGGCGGAGTAATTGCCATTTTGGATTCTCACACTTTAGATTGCACATTCAATGGAAAGTCAACCTTGCATCCATCTTTAATCACAAATTATACTTTCTATTGGATATGTATGTGATAATGAATATCAATATTATCAATACATTACATATATGTCAAATTTATAGAATACTGTCAAACAACAACGATTAAAACCTTTGAAAGGACGACCAAGTTGTCAATTTTCTGTGCTATAATACTCAACCTGGAACAGTGAGTTGTGACGTCACCTGAAGTGCGCTTGCTTAAACAAGCTGTTTTGAAAGGTTGTGAATAACTGCAGAAGTGAAAAAACAAGAATCTGTTGCAGAAAGCGTAGAAGGGCCACATATTTTTATTACTCATTATTTTTGGCGAATTTCTCAAAACTTGAAATTTCGACTATAATCTCAAAATTAAGACTTAAAACTCGAAATTTAGACATTAAACTCGAAATTTCGACTTTTAACTCAAAATTACGAGTGTTCAAAGTTGTAATTTCGAGTTTGAAGTCGAAATTTCTAGACTGATGTCGAAATTTTGAGATTTAAAGTAGTATATAACAAATAATAAAGTTATGTGGCCCTTCAGTGCTTCTGTAAAAATCAGTTATTGATGATAATATGTATTTCACTGGTATTTTGGAAAAAATTTGTTTCTTCACAATGTGTAAAATAATGCAAAGAAAATATGTTTGAATCGGTATGTGATTTCTAGCACTTACCCAACTGTGTCGTATCTGCTCTAAAAAATAATAATTTGCCACCCCTTTATGAATCTCATTTGGCAAATTGTATCTGCTTTAAATCTGCTTTACCGGTAACCAGCTGTTGATCAAGAATTGACGAGGTCTTACCTTTCAACGTGCGATTCCTAACAGAGGTTGGACAATATGCAGTGAAAATTAATGTTTCATATGGGATTTCTTCTGATGGCCATAAAGCACCTGTGGCCAACCTAAGAAGATGCTCTATTGATAGTTGTAAAAAATGTTATGAAGGTGGTCGAAAAGACACTTTTAAGGTAGTTCTACATTTAACATAAAGCTGAATATGGAAGAAACCGGGTCCCAAGTTTCCGAATATTTTGTGCAATTTCCATTGGCAACACTGAGTCGATTTAACAAATTTAGAATCTTGAAAACTAACAGAGAACAAATTATTGTTGAAAATGGTAAGAAAATGTGGAAGAGTAGTTTCTGATAATGTCTCGAAATGAATTTAGTGAAAGTTGAGACATTTGGTGACTGTGAAATGTTAGGAACTGGTTCAATTTCTGACGACAACTCTACCGATTTAAATGATGATTCAAAGGGCAGTAGTGAACAGATAGAAATTAAAACTAATGACGAAATCGACATTGTCTATGAATCTCTCAAAACTGAAACTGATTTTGAGAGTAAAGCAAACATATGCAGCCAATGTTTTGGGAGCGGAAACTGTTTTTGCCATTCAAATGTTCCAGATTTCTTCAGTACTGAAACTGTAATAGAATGCTGCAGTCCACAGATTAGTGATATGCGAGGTGAAGATATGACTCGGGATGTGAAGCTGCTTCTGCCAGATTCTACTACAGGTAATGTATACATAGATGTGAAAAGAAATATCAGTACATACAAATCCCAATGCATTCTGGACTGGATCTGCCAAGAAGTCATCCATTTTAAAATTATGGAATTGTTTGGGACGGAATATCAACTATTTGAATGAACCACTTTATATTCATCTAGAAATAGCAGACACAATCGGCCCAAACAAGATTGTCGATGAATTCCCCAAATTGAAAAAAAAAAGTTACACTTCATTATCTGCAGTAAATATTCTATGAAAACTATGAACTCACTAAAACTTTAATGGAACATAGTCTCACTATTGATTTTATAATATTCATTTATGCCAGCATTTCTATTATTTACTTTATTGTATCCTTTGTTGTTCCATGTTACCTTTATACAAAATAAAGGAGTGTTCATATACATCTTAATAATTTTACTCACAAGCTCAACCCTAATTATAAAGATAAAACCCTTAGTAATTACATAGAGTAATAAAAATATTTGGATATGTGGCCTAATTCACACATGAAAGTAAGGGAAATTTAAATAATATTTTTATGATGAAGTTATCATTTGGTCAGCCCCCCTTCAAAACTGGCTGGATCCGCCTGTGACAAATAATTTTGTTTGCCATAAGGGCTTTGCAAATGAAATACATGCTTTAAATCAAAAAAAGACTTCATAATGTCCTCTGAAACTCAAAAAAGTAATGTGTACTTCCGAAAACTAAATGAAAAGGCAATTAAAAAAATGGCTGCTATCCAGAATACATTCGGATTAGTATGTACCAATATTTCTTTTCCACATCTGTTTACTTGTCCATATTCATAGTATCTTGATTGACTCCAAGATCACATCTTTACTTCTAGTCCAATAAACGAAAGTCAATCCTTTAATAAAAGTTGATATAAAAACAAAGCAAAACATTTAAATGGTGAAAGTTTAGGATGTCAATTGTTTTTTTGGAAATGAAGATGATGAATTTTCACAGTTACTAAATATCTTATCTGAATACCACAAACAGTAGTTTTCTTCAGATGCTAATAGAAAGAAAATTTTTGCAAATTTGAAATGAAACACACAGTGCTTGCAAATAACTCATTCCTGACACCACCAAATCCATAAAGCTGTTGCATCTTCAAACCGAGTCATTTATTGCCACACCTGGGCTTTTAATATTTATAGCTTTTAACTTTAAATTTGAGTTGCCTGTTACGTTAATCCTATTTTTCATCAGACTCGAATTAGAGAAGTCTATCTCAGCTGTATTAGAAGCACTTACATAATGATTCGATATTGTTGTGTTCTACAATTTCGGCTTCTAATATGTGTAAATTCATTTTACAGATTGAAGTATTCAGTCAATCTATGCACCCATACTCTCATAAACTTGCAGCATACCACTCCATGATACAGAGACTTACAAATGTCCCGCAAAACCAGTCAAATTTCCAAAAAGAATTGAACAGAATCAAACAGATTGCCATCAATAATGGATATAAAATCTCCACCGTAGACAAAATACTAAAAACCGCAAAACTTCAAATTTATTCTACCCTTGAATCAAAAAAATAATGACCATTGTTTTGTGACTAAATTATTTCCGTTATTCTACAAATAAAATATTTAGTTTTCTCCAGAAACAAGGCATAAATATAGTATTGAAGACAAATAACAATTTGCATTCATTCATAAATAATTCTAAGTCAGCGGATAAAGTTCAAAAAATTTGGGGTCAACAAGCTCAAGTATGATGACTGCAATGCCTTAAATATAGGCCAGACTGGCCGCCGTTTCAACCACAGATTCGAGGAGAATCTGATAAGTTACAGATTGAATAAACAAGATTCCAACTACGCCAATCATCTCATATAAACACTCATAATTTCGCACAAAAGCCAGAAATTGTACACATTCGACCAAAAAGTCTGAAATTAAATATATTGGAATCTATAGAAATAAAAAAACCATCTTGCTAATAAAAACAACATTGTTCTTAATGATCAGATATTTATAATTTTCCAATTATCAATAATGTATATTTATAATTCTCCAATTATCGATAATGTTATTAGTAATTTTCCAAATGTAACTTGATACCTCTCTCTCCCTACCAATGCAACTTAAAGTATTTAAGGTGATGACATCGTATACTTAGGTTAGTTTATAACTCAGAAGACGACACAGTGTGTCGAAACAGCTATTAGAGAGATATCGGTAACTCAAATAGCGTCAGCTACTATTAGCGATTATGTAATTTTCACATTTAATATATGCACGATTCGATTCTTAACGCAACGTCCCTAAGAAACGTTACCGCCAGCCCTAATTTACGGGGAATAATGACAACCGTATTTGAAATAGTGCCTAATAAATTAACATGCTGGGCTTGCACAGATTTTCTTATTTAAACGTTGAAGGTTATGTAAGTTTGTTGGTCTTTGTTCTTGTGCACTTCACATAAAAACGTATGACTGCTAAATTCCTTCCTTTGATTTTTAAATAAAAGTAAATTATTAAAATGTCTGGAAAAGAACCTAAAAGGTTAAGGTTTGGGCCAGAGGACAACTTGGCTCTCCTCAAAGTGGAGTTGGCTCCACTCAACAGTTAATCTAAGCCTTTTCATTGCATTATTAAATTGTAGTTGATAAGGTTCCATGTAAGCTCTATTGGCATAGGGAGCCCAAAGTAATTCCCTTATCCCATAGGCTTGGTCACCATAAATAAATTGTTCTCTATCTGGAAAAACTGCTTCCCTTTCCAGTTCACTGTATAAATTTGATTCAACCTCCTTTCAAGCTAGCAGTTATTCCATCATGACATAAAAGAGATTGAAATTTTACACAATTAAATCTTTTGTGTACTGAATAATAGTTCTCCTGTTCGAAAGATGGCCTGCAAATAGCCCTAGCAGTGCCATGAATGAAACCCTAACAGTTGGGCATAGGTGCTCCTTTATCCTGAATAGCCCACAACAATATATTATAAACAAATGTCTCGGTGTTCGTCTTAAATTTATCCAGGATTGAAGCATGGCTCCCTTACCCTTTAAACTGAGATTCGTCAGAGGGACGAATGTGTCAAAACT
>WOGP01004252.1:0-14217 GCA_015342065.1 Leptinotarsa undecemlineata | reverse complement strand
GGGGCATAAAGCCTGCGCGAGGGGATCGACGCAAACCGTTCCCGCCAAGAGAGTGTTTTAGCTGTATAGTAAGTAAGCTGTGGTTTTACTTCAACTTTCTGCGCGGTATTAGCAGATATGTAGTCAGCGTGCATACTTGAAGACTGGCTCCCTACGCTGTAGGTTAACCGAGTGACACTTATCAGAAAAGTGAAGTTATTCCTGCATATGATGTTGACGATACAACTGCCGCAATAAATTTTCAATTATTGGAACGCATTTTCTGACCGGTTTCGAGATACTTGGCCACTGCAAGGTCACCAGTGCAAGGTGGTGTCTATCATCAACATAAAGTTGATGACTTCCGAAAATTAAAAATCGAATTCCTTCATAGTATCATTCCTCGTACTAGGCTGAAGCAGACAATAAACAACAGGTTTGTCATCGCCCCATCTGCTTATGAACGAGATAACCAACGCATATCCGAAATTTGCCCAATTCATCGTATGAGGTAAGAAAACTTTTCACTTATGGTCAGTGTGCATACTTGAAGACTGGTTATAAATCAAATAATCTGAAGGAACAGATTTTTCATATCAGTTTTAATTCCCTACGCAATAGGTTAATGGACTGACACCTATCCGAGAACAACTACTACCCTGGCTAATACCACGAAAGGTATTGGATTATATCAGACAGGTGTCAGTGCAGGATTCTTCACTGACGTTATTTCTGTATATGCTGTTGGCGATAAAACCACCGCAATAGATTGCCAATTATTGGAACACAAATTTTACGAATTAAGTCACTGGAAAATAAAACCTTTTGTCATTAATTGCAGTCCAGCTATTGTTATCTGTGTGATTTTTCTAACTGAATTACTTTGTTATTATTATGTCATAATTTGTTACTGAATAGCTATCCTTAATTTTCAGAACACATCACTGCATCTAGCAACAACTGAAAATAAATCGAACACTATTAGACTACTCCTCAATCTGGGATGTAAACTCCTTTATAACCAAATGGAGATGAGTGCCATAGATTACGCAATTTATTATAAATTTCCAGAAGCAGCCTTGGCGATGGTAACACATGATCACAGGTCAGCGAAACTTTTTCCATGTATCAAAAAAGTTTTCTGAAAATTCAAAATGAATAGAAGATTCAAGTGTCCAGAAGATTCATTTCAAAAATTGCTAACTTAATTACAACTGTTTCTAATGACGAATTTATAAAACCAAGTGAGATTAAGTTTCCTCGTGAAGATGAAATAAACTCCAGATATGTTCTCTTTCATCTTTAAACAAAAAAATGAAGGAAACTTCCAAAGAAAGGAAGGAAGAAAGAATAATTCAAAAATTAAACTTTTTACAAAGATGATGTAAATCATGCAAAGAAGTAAATTCCAGATACAAACTGTTAGAAAATGGCTTCTCGAAACAACTTCACTGAATTACACAAAAAACACTTTTTTCTATCCAGTTTATACTCCGAATATTCGTTATAGAATTGAATCAAATATCATTCACAGAATTGCTACACTATACTCATATATTATATAAAAGAGATAAAATTTCGCTTAGATAAAACACTATCATCCTCAATGGTGGACATCCGACGTTTCGGAATAAGATACTTGCCTTTTCTCCTCTTCAGCACCAATCTACGTAACATTCCAAGATGAATGATTTTTAGTCTACTCATCTCATGGATGACAGTGCCTAATAACATTCATTCATAACAGTTTGTGTCTGAAAGTTAATTATTTGCCTGATCCACATATATTTGTAAAGAGATTATTTTGGAATTGATGGCGTTTTTGTTTTCTTTGGAAGATTCCCACGTTGTTTTTGTTTAAAAATGGAGAAGTAGAAAGCAAAAATCTTTCTTTTCCAAAGAGTGAACTTTTCTTAAAATATATCTCTTTCAGTTTAAATAATAATTGTTTTTAGTTTTCCATCGATAGAGTATCTGCTAGTAGGGCTCTTATAGATTCACGAGGAACTTTTTTTCTTCGACTTTCAAATGCTTTCAATGTGTCTTATACGCACGAAATAATGTAATGTATGTTTGCCGTTCGCTGATCAACTTTTGCTGGAATAATTCAAACTTCTACAACCAGTGAAATACACGTTATTTGGGTGACTGAAATAGACACTAGTGATACCAAAGACTTCGTATTAATTCAAATTGATTTTTAAATAAATGAAGATTATTATAACTTGAATTATGATCATAAACAGAATTCTTGTTCGTCTCTCTGTTTTGTATCTAAATATCTTGAGTCAGTTTTTTGTAATGGAAGGAGATATATTGCTTTCCGTATTCGGATACCGGCAGAAAAGTACTTTTAGAAAGTTTAGGAATGTATGGCTGTATATCAAACGGTTATTCAACCATCCACATTCTCTCTAAAACTACATTTGACGAGTCTTTTTTGTTTCGAAGATGTATTAAAATTGAAAATTCTTATTATTGACATTTTTGACATTTTTTTCTAATTCTATTTTCAACATTGGATAGAATGAAAAATGCTACTGCACCAATGAATGTTTTCAATTGGCAAATTTCGAAGTGTTTCATCCAAATGGACAAATATAAAATGTTCCGTTTGAAAACATTCAAGTATTACTGTTTGAAAATGGGTGAAACACTATCAAGCACCCTATGCAGATTGTCACTTCAGAACCTCTCACCCTTTATATCTTTCTTCCAGTACTAACTATGAAATATATGACATATGTCAATTTTATTTCTGAAGGAAACACTTGAATTAAATATATTCAACCCCTCCAACGGTATCCTAGTATATTATCTTTTGATGAGCAGTTTCCAAAAAATACAGTCTACACTTACATAAGTAATTAGTGTAGTGGGATGCAAGATTTTCAGGTTAGTATTCAAACAAATATTATTGAATAAACTCTCTTATAAGTAGAACTGGTTAAGAAATGAGGTAGCACCATTCAAAGTTTCCATCGGGGGTAACATCAGTAATTAGCCCCCAAAAAAAAAACAACAATCAACAAAAAAAAAACAACATCAATAGTAAAATTTCGATGGTAGTTCATTTATATGTATTTTTGGATTTGTAATTCTTATCGCTGATATTCCACAGATGCTGCTTTAAAAGCTTCGTTTTTGAACAAAACATTTTTTAACAGATTCAAACGATTTGGTATTGTTCGTTCAGCTTTATTTACTAGAAAATGAATATTTTGAAACGAGATCTCGAAATATTCATTTCTCCCCACTACCTACATCGTAGGTTCTGGTGAATGCTTGCAGAATGCCTACTTCCCGGCTAATACCAAGCTATATATTGCATTATATTCGACATACATTAATGCAAGATACTTCGAAGAAGGACATACATAAACCACACGAAAAGGTAATGTTTGGGCTAATATTCTGGGAAATGCCATTATTGGTCCTTCATTTTTAAGGAATATTGAGAGACTATTGATCCACTTATAACTTACGAGATAGAAACTCAAATTGATGCAGAAGATAATTTACTGTTGCAGATGGATCTGTTAAATTTCCAGCAGGACGGCGCTTCTACTTATTATGTTCGTCTCATTCGACGTGCGATTCCCGGATACATGGATTGGTAGAAAGGGAGCAATTGAGTGGCCTACAAGATCACCGGATTTAACTCCTTCAGAATGTTTTTCTCTGAGTACATGCTAAATCCGTTGTCAATG
The DNA here is from genome assembly GCA_015342065.1 of Leptinotarsa undecemlineata. NCBI lineage: Eukaryota > Metazoa > Arthropoda > Insecta > Coleoptera > Chrysomelidae > Leptinotarsa > Leptinotarsa undecemlineata. The sequence continues at coordinate 10,528 of WOGP01004252.1, read as the reverse complement.
GAACACAACCTGCACAAATTGATAAACGTCAATTCCATTAATCAATATTTGTTTGAATACTAACCTGAGAACCATGTATCTCAGTGCAAGTAGGTTCTCATTACTTCTGTAAGTTCAGAACAGTATTTTCTTAAACTGATTATTAAAAAATGAATAACAAAGGTACCATTTTTATAGTATGTACTGGAAGGGAGTTATTATTGGTGGTAAGTTTTCAAAGTGACAACCTGTATAGGTTTTATCCAATTTCAATTAAAATTACTATGAATGATCACAGTTTTCCTAATTAACTAGTCCTTAATCACCAATTTCTGTAAACGTGCAAGGTATGTTTTTTAAAATCAGTCTATGAAATACTTTTTTTGACTTGACCATGCCGCAACGGAAATTTAAAAATAAAATATTTTAAAAAGTTCTAAAACATGGAATCGAATGATTAGTTATATAATTGGTATTTCATGAAAAAAAGTTTAGTTGCCTTTGTTCACATATGTCCCAAAGTATGTGACAAAATAATTTGCGAATATAATTTTGACTTGTATGCACGAGCTAACACGAGATCATTGGACTGAAGAAATCTTGATGACTCACCCTGCATGTTTCCTCAGTTTAAGGGTTTACAAAATATTGATTGAAGTTTAGTTGTTGAGTTCATCACAATTAACAAATTACATTATCTCTAAACACTGTAGACTGAAATGATGATTTTGTTGTCATTCCACTTGGTGACTATAATAGCATATTTAATAAGCCCAGAACCCAATTAGGTTACTTCTTTTCAATTCTGTTCATCTTTCATAAAGGTCAAACTTATTTTTGGGAAAGAAAGTTTGGCCTTCTACAAAAATGTGGGAGTCTTCCAGAGAATGGAAGGAAGCATGTCATTGAAACTTCTTTCATTAATTATATAATTATATCAATTATTATATATCATATTGTGTAGGAATCCTGTGAATGATATCTGATTCGATATCATTACAAATATTTGGAGTACAAAATTATACGAAAAGTGTTTTTCGTATAATTCAGCGTTCATATAAAAGTATTCTAAAGTATTTTCCTTTGGTGTAATTCAATATTTTTATGAAAATAGCTGTTTTGAAAGGGCTTTTTCTTTCAGTTTGTGTCTGGAATATACTTTTTTGTATAGAGTTAATTTTTCAAATTCATTGCTTCCTATCTTTCTATGGGAAATTCCCACATTTTTTATCAAAATGGATAAGTAGGAGGCCAGGCACTTTCTTTCCCAAAAATTAATCTCTTCTAAAAATATATCCTTTAAATTTTCACACAGACATTATTCATGGAAGCACTACACAACTTGATGAAAAAAAAGTATTGTTGTTAGATAAATATAGAAATTTTGATAAATTAGAAATTCTCATGAGTCAACTTACAAACAAATTTGACTGAATAGTTGTGACAGAAACTTTCAAAATAGAATATGAAACTCCTTATGAAATTGAAAATTACAATATGATATACAATTATAAGCATATAAATAAAAATTATGATACAGTAATTTATATTAGAAAAATATTATGTCGTATTATGAAGGTAAATCAATAGGTGAATGTAGAGTACTTGAAACAAAAATTACAAATAAAAAATTCAATATTTTCATAACATCAGTATATCGACCACCTTCAACAGAAGTTATTACATTTGTAAATGAATTGAAAAAATATCTGGAAAACTGTAGAACTACTTCAGAAACTCATCATATCATAGTCAGAGATATGAATTTGAACTTGAGCGATGACAGTGAACTTATTTCAGAATATTTAGGGGTAATGAGCGCGTATAACTTTAATTCAATGATTAACAGTGACACACGTATCGATCGGGAAGCATCAACCTACATAGATCATATTTTTTTCAATGTTGAAAATGATGTTATCATAAAAAACTCATTATCTGCTGTCTTTGATCATGCAATTACAGACCACAACGCAACCATTCTAGTTGCGCCGATTCTGATAAGTAATGAAACAAAGGCAAAATATATAAAAAAGTGCTTTGAAAAAAGGCCTAAAGAATCATAACCGGGCAGAATATTTTCATACTGTAGATTCTAATGGTTGGGCAATTACGTTCATAGAAATATTTCAGCATTTTTTTTGCACAAAACACCAAACAAATAATCATGCATTAAAAAAAATTTAACGTAAAAAATGGATTACTGAAGGGATTTTTACTTCAATTAATAAAAGAAATGATTTATATCGTGAACATAAAATGTATCCCGAAGATGCTGAAAGAAAACAACAATATAATCAATATCGTGATCACGTAAATAGACTAATCAAACTGAATAAGGAAAATATTCAAAGAAACGAAATTAACAGGACTAAAAATCAAAAAAAAAAACATGGAAAATTGTAAATCCGAACCCTAAAAAGAATGATACTACAATAAAAAAAATTATTTATAATGAAAACAACCTCCTAACTGATACTAAGATGTTTTCCACTAGTTCGGACTCCCATTGTCTAATTTATAAAATGATTTGAAATCCCTGAGACGCCTAAAAGAGAAGAATTAAAAATCAATAGTTGAAAATAAAAATTATATTAATCAAAAACCTGAAATGTGATTTGGGTGATCACCCGAAGACGATTGTAGATACCAACAATCGAAACGTCGTGAACTAACGTGGCTTGGAATCCCTTAACTTTGTATTTTATTTTCTTTTTTCATTTCTTTATTTCTATTCAATGTTTGTTCAATTATTCTATTTTTTCACTTGTATTTTATTTCACTGTTATTTCATCTCGGGTTTTTCGCTTAATATAATTTTTATTTTCAACTATTAATTTTTAATTCTTCTCTTTTAGGTGTCTCAGGGATTTGAAATCATTTTATATATTAAACAATGGAAGTCCGAACTACTGAAATTCATCATGAAACGTTGTCAATCACCTTCAAACAAATATTTTTATTGACGTGTGGCATTCTTCCATTCTTTCTGCACACAAATCAATAGAGTAAATTTTCGCTTGAAATACAGTCATTTGGGAATCAAGGTTCTTTTTGAATGAATCTGCTGACAAAATAAATAAGTTTGATTCTCTTGTCTTACTCTATCTATGAGATTTCAGGGGACTGGTAACTTCTTGGATAAATCGTGGAACTTTCTGAAGGTGTATAGTGACATTTTGGCAAATTCTAGTGCATGTCAGAAATGCTTCGAAGATTGTAAAAAAAAGCTGGCTAAAGTGTCTTATATCAAAAGAGGACTACTTTGAAACAGACAAAATAAAAATTGATTAATAAATAAATATTTTTTGAGGAAAAATTCTTCCCAGTTTTGAACAGAGTAGTACCTGTGTTTGTATCTGAAAATAAATAATCTTCACATCTTTGTGAAGATTTTATTTTGAAATCTGCATCCAATCATCCAAACATCTGTTGGAGGTTTTTTACATGTTTTGCATACAAATAAAAAACTAAAACATTGCATTATTTCTTATTACTTCATCTACTGATGATTATTTCTGAGGTGTGTAACTTCAATAGGTTGTTTATATTGTTCAAAGTTCCCTTCAGATCGTTGTATATAAACCTGCCGTCTCCAGCAGTCTACTCTCTGCCTGGTATCTTCTGTTGAATGCATTTTACTTCGACTTTTCCACCGCATTTTCATGCAAAACAACGCAGACGGGTCCCCGGCCAAACGTCTAGAATCAATTATAATCCATTTTTTGCATCCTCGTGTAGGCCTGACAAGAAAAGCAATTTGAATCTTGCCTCCATAGGAAAGTTTAAAATTGATTTACTTGTTTTTCCACTTTAGCAATCAATCTTTCCCAGGTCAACAGTAATTGATCGATCTTTATAAATTAGATTTTATTCGCGCCTTCTTCTTTACATAATATTCGTCGATTTTTTTGGAAAAGAAGAGTTGATGACATTGCAGAAATCATTTATCAATAGGGCTTCGCGACGCAATGGAAAGGAGAGATATTACTCTTGACATTCAATTGGCTATCGTCAGAAATTAATTGTCGAACAACGGAGTGATAGATATACAGAAAGAAGTTTCTCGTGACTGGGGTTGTAAAAGTGAGAAAGATTTTAACAGTTTTATGTTATAATCTTCAACACCCCGATCTATTGGATTATTCTAGTGTTCGGCTAGACAAGATGGTACATTACTCTCGAACCAGTCCTAACAAATGTGAGGTTATGGTTTAAGTCTGAAACTTGAATGTCAAACCTTTGTTATTTATTGGAAACTAAGAGTTACGCGTGAAGTATGGTCCAACATAGGTGAGAAATGATAGTCTACTTTGGAGTTTGAATCATCATGGCTTTGACAGGTGACAGGTAGAAAGGGTGTGGAAACTCTTCACCGAATTTCTTTGAACTTCAGTGAATGGTAATTGTACTAACGCTTGTGAGATCTACACTAAACAATTCACCAAACCGCAACATAAGTCTACTATAAAATAGATTCTTCAGGCGTTATCATACCTTTTCAATTATAACTACCTACTTCATGCTTTATATAAATTTGCGATTTGAATTATTGGCACTGCAGAAACCTCTTCGTCCACGCAGATGGGCTGAAGAGTTCGTAGGCGAGGATGTATTTTTTTATGAAATTCGATTCAATTAATCAATATATTCGATACCATTTTCATAATCTGGAGACTACGGTGGATACGGAAGAAACTCCAAGCTCAAATCATGCAATTCACGGTTATTTTTCCACGATTACGCCCATAATAAAACTTTCCAATGACGTCAAGTTAGTGGAGCGTTGGATGACCAAGAGGTCATTCAAGATTATTTTGTGGACTTCTTTGATGTTTCCGTCTGTAACAGCCTCTTGGGACCTTCCCCTGCGTGCATCGTTCTTGATCCTCATTTCATCTCATTTAAACTTAGCACACCATTTCTCAATGGTTGATTTTTTTTTGGCGTGTAGTCCGAATAATGTTTTTTAAGCGCAGCCTTGCCTTCAACAGTTTTTTTTTCGCTAAAAAAGCAATGCTTCATCAATACTCGAAATTTATTTTTCTCCATTCTCTTCAAACTAACAAAAGTTGCTTCATCCATAATGTTTTTTCCACTGAGAGTCTGACGGCTGTGAAATTGGTACACGTATCATTAGAAGGTTAGGATCAACTGAAAATCATTCGGATTCAGTACTATTAGCTCCGTCTATGAACTTCTAAGCCCATCATGATACGATAAATTCAAATTCACCTGAATTTGACTTTAGAAAATAAATGCCAAGGGAAATGTCACAGTGATTCTGAACGCGGATGAATATACCAGTAAAATTGAAGAACTACAAGCCCCTGCAAACTACCGTAAACTCAAACGGGACCCAACACAATCAAGGTTCAGAAACCGTACAGAGGACTATTCTCAGAACTGAAGTCATTCCATCTAGGCTCTACGGTTGTTCGGGAATATATCAAACCAACATGCCACTGAGTCCTCCAGCCTCATGTGGGAAAGACAAACTACTATGTCAATGATTCAACAGACTTTGTTGGTGAAATTAGAGACTCAACCGACGGATATCCTGGTGTTGTGTCCTTCTTTACCAATGTCCCACTGGAAGAGTCTCTGAGGTGGCTAGCCTACTTGTTTTCGAGTAATATTGTCGGGCTCTTCAGAGCATGTCTCACGGGACGTTTTTGTCAATGGAACAACTAGATGTCGTGGCGATGGGAAGTCCACTTAGCCCAGTGATAGCCAATTACTTATTGGAACGCGAGAAGGCCATCAATACCTCCGAATGAAAACCAACCTTGTGTCTTCGTCACGTGGATGACACCTTCGTCATCAGGAAACATGAGAGGGATACTCTAAACTTTTTTCTAGACCATTTGAACGCTCAACACCTTGGCATCAAGTTTACCATGGAGACTGAACAGGATCAGCGGATATCATAGATTGGAAGATGTGGTGATAGACTATCCCACAGTATGGGCTGTGGTGATAAACTATCCAAAAACCTAAGCACACGGGTAAGTGCCTGCACGCACTATCGAATCACCATGCTAGCCAAAATAGAGTCACCTCCACTCTAACGGAACGGGCTCGAAGAATATGTGAACCAGAGCATCTAGAGGAAGAACTGAAACATCTTCAAGCGATCTTGAAATCGAATGGATACAGTGTACTCGAGATCAACAAAGACATGAAACTGAAGAGTTCCACGGTTAAAACGGGCAAAAGTGAGGCGGTTTCAAGGCGCGTATCTCAATACAACATTTAAACGGTAATCAAACCCACCAAGAATATACGAAGTCGCAGGTGTGCTGAAGACAGAAGACTCACTATCAGCAGCAGGAGTATATGGCATACCGTGCACTTGTCGAAAAGTATACATCGGAATCACCAGAAGATCCATAGAAACTCGAATGAAGAAGCAGGAAAGAAACTGCAAATTTGGTCAAAATGGATAAGTCAGCTATGGCAGAACACGCACTCAGTGGAGAAAACCACAAGATTCTGTTTTAAAACATAAAACTCATTGCCACCAACCAAGGATACCAAAGTTGACTGATATGGGAGGCAATAGATATCCAATAATACGCGGATGATTTCAACAGAAAAGAAGAAGCTGTGAACCTCAAGCATATATAGAATGCCATTCTGATGAGTTCAATAATAGAAAACAGCATGGAAGCAAGTCAAAAAGAGTCGACGTATGTTAATAACAATTTGCCTCATACAGATACAGGTATCATCACATCAGAGTATCTGAGTCAACATAAACATCCCATTTAGGTACAAGTATTAGCCAACCAAACTACCTGAATCAATATAAATAGTGACAAGTCTTGAACATTTTGTACAATAAACTATTTCTTATCTCAAATCTCTTAGAACTTTCCAGACAAAGGAAGTCCAAAACATAGCATTCAATTTCATATTCATATATAGTTGTCATTGAAATATATGTAAAATCAGTCTGTATAAAAACAAGAGTATGCTTTTGATCTCGACACTAGAACTCATCAATGAGTATTTTCAATCGGGTAGTTCAAAAAATGATATAATATAGGACACCTTTTGATGTTTCAACAATGATGTTATAATAAGTGACACACAAATGATAGTGTAGAAAGCCTTTCGTACTGAGTAAATGAAAGGAAAGATAAAATTTCGTCCAATATAATTTGGAAGCATTCAAGTCAGAAAATGATATACATACTTCGAAACTAGCATATTTCATTCCATAAGTCTCACCATGAGAATATACATTTTCCAAAAGTAAAACCTCCCTCAACTCGAAAAATAAATCTAGCATTTAAGTTAGCGCCCTCTCCCACATCCAAGCCCGAAATCCTCAAATCCCTGAGATAAAAATCTCGCAACTCCGGTATAATATCCCGTCATGCCATAATCCAGCTGAAATATGTATTTTTCTGCAGGTATCATCGCCCTGAAGGACGTCTCAGTTGTGATACCCCCCGCAGTGAGAATTATGGATACAGTGACGCTCCAGTGCGACTACGATCTGGAAGGGGAGCCCCTCTACACCTTCAAGTGGTATAAGGGCACGAAGGAGTTCTACAGATTTATTCCGAAGGAGCTCCCCAATACGCAAGTGTTCCCCCTACCTGGGATCAATGTCGATGTAAGTTGTATGAAAGGTGTTAGTCGGGTTCACGATGAAGCTCCCTTTAACACTTCTGCCGGGGTTTTTAAAGGCAGTCGGGTGTTTTTTGTTGGGGTTTATTTTATCTGGAGTGGATAAGAGTCGGACGTCGATTGTATATGGAGTTAGGAGGGGAATAAATATAAAAGTCGGTCGCTGTGGAGTTGGAGTTGACATTGCAGGATGATAAAATTGACTATATTTTTTTGCTGATGGTGCAAAGCATCCCTTTGTGAGGCGGCTTTTTGATTTCGTTCAGGAAGTTGTGAATACTCCTAATTGTACCCCTGTCAAATTTTCCACCCTCAATATCTTTCTTCCAGTAAACAATATGGGGAATCAAAAAATAGGTTAATTTCACTTTCAAGGATTAGTTCTAGCCCTCGTGTTTCAACCTTCTAGGAGGCGTGGATGTTACCCTTAGAATTCTAAATGGGAAGGGCGATAAAGTAGCACATCATTTCGATTGACATTCATTTCTGCTTTTAATTATACCCCGACGTTTTATTTTTTGATGAGCAGTTTCAAAAAATAGCGTTCTGAACTAGCACATGTAAATAGAATTTGTCTGTTCTAAGATGCATAATTGTATTGAAGCCTTTTAATAAAAATGTTCAGAAGAAATGTATAGAACGTAATCAAGTTAGCAGGCAAAAAACGTTGAATATTGCTCGAAATTACGTTGGAATGTATGAATACTTGAAATTTACTAATACTAGTATTTCAAGTATGAAGGACACTTTAATCAAACCGTTCGCAGTTTATTTCACATACACACAGTTTTCCGAATGAAAGAGTTCTTGAGCAGTGAAGTTGGAAGTGTATCGAGTTGAACCTTCAAATATGAACAACCACAGTTCGTCGCATATTTCTGATATGTACTGTTCTTGTTGGAATCAAATGTGCTAAGTCACTTGAACACCTTCCGTGGTATCTCTAAAGCAGAGACAAATCTCCAGCCTTTCTTCGATGTTCAATACTATGAATTTTGCAAGTGATATGAGTGTGCTGTCGTCAGCAGAGCAATATATTGGATTCTTGGTTTTTTCCAATAAGTAGATATTCAATGAAAAGAGGGTTGGTGACAATGTGAATCTCTGGGGACACCAGCGTTAATAGCAAAAGGATTTGAAAGATATACATCGACGGTCACTTGTATGACAGGTTCTTTCAGAAAGCTGGAAAGTCATACACAAAAAAGATCCGAGAAACCGTAGCATCCGAGTTTGACCAACAAACCGTCATACCACACACGGTCAAAAGCCTTAGAAATATCAAGCGCAACAGCTCTTGAGTCTCCATATTTCTCTTATTACAATTATGGGTGGCATACCATAGAAGGTCTCCTATTGATCTTTGTTTTCTTTGTTGAAGCCTTCCAAATATTGAAGGATATGGTGGCATACAACTGTCTCCATGATTTTTGATATCACTGACAGTAGAGCGACTGGTTTATAGTTATTTAGGAGATTTTTTTGGCTCTTTTCTGGCATAGGCTAAATTCGAGCAATCTACCAACAACAAGGAAACACCTCTTTCTTGTCAGACAGGTTCAGAAGTCTGCAAATGAAAGTCATTAAAATTTCACTTGAAAAATTGAATCTGAATATTGCTCAAATCAAGTGATATAACCTTCATCTTCATCACTACTGTTTCTGTAATTTTTTATCAGCTACATTGAAACTTATTTCGATGAAATCAATACAGTATGTTTTGCTCCGCCTTTGGTTTGCTGTTCTTTTAATTAATTTGGACCTTTGATAACATTTTTTATTGAATTATGTTTGTTTGAAGAAGTTTAAAAAGAAAGTAGAACTGGTACTGGATATGAATTTGAAATAACTATCAAACGAGGTGTCAGAGTTATTTATAAAAAAAATGGGTAACACTCTCCCAACGACGAGTCACAAAACACTTTCTTTTTTTCATCGTAAAGTAATGGACATAACTTCTTTTTATCCAAATTTTGTTCGACTTTGCTTTCGACTGTTAAGGCACTTTCAAGTATACCGAGTGTGTTTGAAACAAAAACAATTATCAATTTGTAAAATTTTCAAGTTGCTTCTGGGTTGCTACGTATTATGTTTTGTTTAAAATCTCAAAATTTTGACGGTGGTACCATTTTTATTTCAAATGTGCGTCGGTGTATTGACGAATAGATGATAGTTTACTATTAGTTTATTTCAAAAGTTTTGTCCGTTTTCATGAGCCTACTTCAAACTGTGATAGCAGGATCAGGACCTCTTCTATTAGTCAGTACCTGCTACTTCTGACGCAATTTTGATATATTTCGTCGATTTCCTTGATTCGGTCATTTGCAGAAGGTTATAATAAATCACACCAACCATTAACCACCATACAGTGACCATGTTCTTTTTTTAGCGGGTTTTTTGCCTTTGGTAAGTGACTGTGTGACTCATCGGTGTCCAACTACTGTCTTAAATGCCTTCTTTTTGAGCTATTTGACTGTTCCAATACCCAGAACCACATGGAATCTGACGCCCAGTTTTTTCGCCATCCTTTACACCGTTTGTGATAGATCCACTTCGAGGATCATCTCCGAAGCTGAAATCTCTGCGTTTATTAACACTATTAATGCCTTTGGTTCACTTCGATTCGTAGTATAAATATCATACAAACACCATTTATTTATTTATTTATTTCGAAACAAACAGGCAGAGCCTAGTTATATATTTCTTATCATCTACAAGTACAGTTTTGAAACAAAAAAAAGACTAAAAGACTGAAAGAGGAACCAAGTGAGCAGAATCAGGAATTGATAACCACTCTTAGGTTAAATTTGAGATTTGAATATGATACCTCGAAGATACCAAACCTAATGATATTTGCGTATTTATTATACATTGGGCAAATTCTGGCATCGGAACATAAAAACAGATT
>WOGP01004251.1:0-14218 GCA_015342065.1 Leptinotarsa undecemlineata | reverse complement strand
TATTTCATGAACATTTTCTATGGTAATCCCATATAGCAAATGTTATGGTTCACAACTATTCTGGTGTATCCGCAAATGTCTCACGAAAACAATCATATGATCGTTTTTTGCAAATACAATGGTTACCAGGATATCATATTCAAACATCATTTATTATTTTGTTTAATGACCATTTATGTTATTTTTATTAATAAATGTTACGAAAGATAATTTCTTGTTTTTCTTTAAATAATTCCAATTCATACAAAATGCAAACGGATTAATTCGAGTAACACTTTATTGTGGGACTTCCAATGGACAGAGTTTTGTTATACGATAGAATCATCAAGCGTTTCTATAAGCGTTTTTATTTTGATTATTGTACACAAAAGGGATTTTTTTTCAATTTCGATAGTTCATTTTATGACATTCTGAAAAATCAATTATGTGTGGGAGGAATCTCATATATTTCATTTCATCATTATCATCAATAATTATCTGTATAGAATAATTGTTGATTTTATCATCACTAAAATCAAGAAAAGACAAAAATTGTATCAAAGTGAATCATTCATTACTATTTTTCAGTTTTTTGTGTATCTTAATTCATGTTGAAATTTTAATGTTTATTATAGTTTAACCCATTTCACTTCTAACCTATTCTTCTAATCTATTTGACTTAAGATTGAAATTTTTTATGAAATGGATGTTTAAGTTCAAATGTTCATTTCGATCAACGTCAACAAATTATCAATCCAAAGTCTGTCAGTTGTCTGGAGATTATAAATGTCTGGAGGTTATTATATATTTCATTGAGTACGAATGTTGATTCTACTGCAATTTTGATTTGTCGGAAATATCCGTCCATTCATAGATGATTCAAACAGGAGGTCTGAATATATTTAAGTGGAGTCCATTTAATTTCCAGTGAAAGGTCCAGTCAAGATTAGTTGATTTTTTCATTCCAATGTTCGTTTTTATATTGTACAATTTATGTCCAAATTGTACTTATTGGGAACCCAAGTTGAAAGAATATCATAGGTGAAATTAGTGACATATGAATATACATAATGTGATATCCAATAGACGTCTTCATCCATCGATGGGCATCCATTGGTTCCCTTGAAATTCATCCATCGATGGGCATCCATTGGATATCCTTGAAGTTTATTTTGTATATCCTTTGGACATCCATGTGTTTACTGGAAATTCAATGATATTCATAAACTTTTGCATAAAATATTCCCAAGGAAGTGTTGTTTATTGGAGATTCGATATGGTGTTATGGTTGGCTTCCGGGTTTTGTCGTGGTCTTCTTTGGCTATAATCTCCGAAAGTTTCAACTGCAACCAAGGCAGTCATCTTCAGTGGCGTGATAAAACTACATTTCTTGATGTATCAACTCAAACTCAATCGACACGTCAAGTAGAAAGAAGTCACCACTATCAAGAACTATTTCATTATTCACACCAATTCAGAAAATCAATGAGATGGAAGAATTTGAGAACATTTTCACTGGCGTGTTCAGTTCCTCTCGGTACATTGAATACTTGAATCTGAATGTTATCTTTGTGCTAAAATCTAGCCGTAAATGCAATGACGATACTTGTTTGTTTCACTTTAACTCCATTGTACGTTTTAAACTGGAATATGGTTGTGTCATTTGGGATCCAAAGACCTTTTTATATTCTGATACTATAGAAAAAGTCCAGAAACGATTTTTAAGAACACTCTCCTATAGAAAATACAATGCCTGGCCTTTATTTATATCGTACTTGTTGTTGCCCGCGGCTTCGCCCGCGTAGAATTTGGTAGTTGTAGTACTAATAAGTACTATGTTGCTGTATCGCTGCTGTTCCAATGTATTAACAGAATCAGAATCAGTGCTTTCAAAATATTGTTCTACAGTGCCATCTACTGGCGAGTTATAGAAAAATTGATAGCCTAAAAACCTTCTCTATGAAAAATTACTCATACATGACAAGTTTCATCATGATCGGTTGAGCGATGTAGAAGTTTATCACTTACCAACCAACCAACCAACCAACAAACATCCATTTTTATATATTAGAGTCCAGCCAATTACAAGAATTTAACATGCAACCATTGAAAAACCGCCGTAAGTACTCGGAAGCGATTTTTGTTTTCAACATTCTCAGAGAACTGAAAGTACCTAAAATTCTCTATATCATTGATTTTATTGTACCAGACGTAAGACTGAGAAGAAGCGATAATCTATTTCGTGTCTCAAACAATTTCTCTGTACTACTGATAAATTCAGTAGTACTTGAAACAATTTGTACTTCATAATAACTCAGATTGGAATTGAAAATTTTTAATTTTTTTTCAAATTCAATTTCTATTCCGTTCCAGAATTTTTTTTCACAGTTCTGATTGAATAATGTTTTTATACTGGTTTCACTTTGACTCATGCGACTCATGATCATCTAAAATTCAACAAAAAGTGACTTCATTGAAACGAAAGAGACTGATTCATTTTGCACGTGTGAGATAACCAACAACACTAGGAAAACATTTTCAGCTGAAGACAAGGTTATGTTATAAATTACATCGAAAATAGTTACTTGTCCCTAATAAAACTCTACTAGGTTGTACATAAAGCATGCAAAAATATTTTGATAACGTCAATCGAATTCTTTTTTTACATGTCAAAATATTTTATAGGGCCAATAGCGAATAGTATAGACCCAATGTTGTACTCTTGCATACACATCCTGTGCATTTTTGGATTCTAATTGAAAAAAGTGAATAACAATGACAGTGGATCTATTTACAAGAAACTGCATATTTTCAAAAGGTTTTGAGTGATTATTCATGTTCAATTGTTGAGAAAATTAGTATAGCCACCATAATGACATCTGATAATCGTTGATTTCAAGTAGGTATTTGCAGGCGTGAGAAATAAATTAACGGATTTTGTGCACATTTGATCTTGAAGAAGGTCATATCAGTTTCTATGCAATAACTTCATAATGAATCTGGTAAACATTTCACACGGAGTGAAATTATGAAAGGAAAGTTTGTGTATTTACGAATGAGTTAATTTATCTCCTACTTTCATTATATCATGAAAAATTATCCTATCACCTTGTTATGAGTGATTAGAGGATTGGTTGATTTATTTGCAAACTGTTTAACTAATCCCAGATTATTTATTTGCGGAGTTTTTGACGCAATATCCCAGAAGTGGTATAGTCAGGAACGGATTCAGGATTTGGCTCTGGGGATCGTAACCACAAGCAGTTTCAGTTGATATGAAAAAAGAAAAAATAAATTATTTATTTATTTATTCATTTCATACACTATTCTACATGATGAACCCAATTACAGAATAGGGAGTAACAGTGGCATTTACAAATATGTACTTCCATAATAGAATTTGTGAATCTATTTAAAAAAAATCATAAACAGAACTGTCAGCTAAGAAATGTCTTTTGATTTATATAATCTGGCAGTTGAATATATCTAGGACATGACTAACAGAATTAGAGGTATCGTTCAATATTTGAAATCATTTCACTATTTTATATTCCAGAATTACTTCTGTAAACATGTTTCATGTAATATGATGTCTGTCTCTTAAAAAAATATGTTTTTCATTAACCAGCTGTCGCCCTCCTACGAACAACAACTCTTAAAAGTCGCGATCTATTCGCTAACGAGGTCTTACCATTTAATGAGTGATCTCCTACACGGGTTGGACGATAGAAAGTGAAGATATATTGTCCGACTTTGCGATTCGAACCATCGATTCAAACAGCGAAGATAAGTGTCAGTACTGCCACCTCCAATTTTTCATTGGTGTTAGAACTATACACTCAGTGAATCAGTGAATTAGTACGATGATGATGTGAGTTCCTATTTTTATGCAACCGTGGAGCTTTTGATTGTGCCTTGTTTCGAGATCTGTAAAGCTACGAAACATATCACATTTTAGTTAGTGGTTGACAATTTGTTTCTATTTGCTAGTTTGAAAAAGGTGCATTTTCACTAATATTTGGGTATCAATCCTTGACCCTCCGCATTCAGAAAGTATGCCCAAGTTTCAATTTTTTAAGTGATAAGTAACTTCTTATGGAAGGGTCAGCCGATTTGGTACCTGACGCGTAAATGCGCTAGTTTGTTTGGCTTTCCTTTCTCTCACGTATACATCAGCGGAAGGCAGGCTCTTCCTCTCTCGTTGGACAGACGTGTGAGTTAGACGTAGAGTATTGGAGGTATTATAAAAATCAAACCATCGAGTACGTAATATTTTTCATCATGCGAAACTTGGCTTAAAAATGATAATACTGATTTTGTGTATGTACGTATCATTATTCAATTCTGCAAAAGTAACAATTGGCTTATGGTAGCTATAACATATGTATATAAAGAAAACATCAATAAAATATTTTATCAAAAACAATCTTTCCTCACATAGTCATTCATGAAATTCGGCTTATAACCCAAGCTTTTTTCAAGTTGGACAATTTCATTATTGAATAATTCAACTAATATTAGTTTAAGTTATCCACTTCTGTCGGGCATCTCGAGACACACATGTCATTTTTTAGATCAGTTCTATCAGTAAACTTTTCGTAATGTGACATTAATCATCGATTTTGATGCAAAATAATGACCGATGATTATGAAAATGATGGAGCTGAAAGGGTTATGAAAATATTTAAGAATTTGAATTCGTAACATTTTCGATTTCACCTTCCCATATTTCCAGAAGTATCAAACGTGGTAAAATGCAAGCAGTAAAATCATGGATAAGATGTCTATAAGAAACTGAAGAAACTAAATACCGTTCTGACACATTTTTCAACACTTGCTGACAAAGGAATATACGTATCTAGAGGAATATACGTTTTACCATAGATTCACACAAATGTTTTCAACACAATTGAATATTGAAAGCAGATAGCTGTTGGTTCACATATGGCTCAAAAACACACTCACGTTCTGGGTTCTATCCAAAAACTTTTCTCAATATGAAGATTTGACCGAATCATGGCCAGACTGGTCTAATAGGTAATGCAGCTGCTGCTCTCTTTAGAAAGTAAGGGGTGCTGGTCGTCGGACCAGAACCCCTTAGTGTAATGCTTCTACTTTACCAGAAAACACTAAATACCTAGACTGCAGGAAGATTTTCAAACTTCTGGCAGTATCTATCAGAATTGGTTCATTCAAAAGCACTCATATATCTTCTGAAGTGTGTTACTTAATCATTGCTAGATTACAGCTACTATGTTGTCTAACATACCAAATAAGGTTTTCAGTATTTTGCAGGGTTTAATTTTTGTCATCTGACCTAAGATCATTCATCAAATGAGCTATTCGGCTTTGGAAAAATTTGAGTGAGTATGAGCCACAATAAACGACCACAGGTTATTGTGGAGGCTCGAATAGACCCACTAATTTTGCACCCAACTGCCAAAGTAGGGGTAATAGATATTATTCAGATTGTTTTTGAAAACACCTGGCATTGAATATTCTAATATTTGAATCAACTATACCTGGGTTCAATCTCGGGTTGAAGTCAATTTTTTTCACTTAAATTTCAAATTGTTTGAAATTGAATAAAATGAAAATAGAAAATATGTTCGAATATTCATTGTAGGGTACTTCTTGTTATGAAATTCAGAAGTACTACTTTGTTTCGAAATAGAACATTTTCCGGTATGTATTTCATTACGGACGATGAACTGCAATTATTGGGAGTTGAATATATAAGTTATGTTGTTTTTTGTTATAGACAAAATAAATGGTTATGAAATAATAAAGGAGATATAATTATCATTATTATTATTATAGGTCTGATTTTGAAATAATCTTGTTGTAAGTCATAAAAAGTATAGTGTTTCAGTCATGACTATCTCGAAAGATTTACAACGCTCGCCTCTGGCTGGCGTCAACATTTCTCGTTTGTTGAATAATATACTATTTTTATTGAACTACAACCTCAACAGATGAACTAACTGACTTTATTTTCCTTAACAACTCCTTGTAGCGATATCAAATATGAAGACTCGCAACTCGATTGTTGCCAAAGTATTTTCTCACAATAATCATGGTTTGTATGGGAATCGGGATGGATATTGGGAAATCATAATGAATGCAACTTGCAGCCTCATTAAGTTACATAACATCAAGAAAATGACCTCCATCAACAATGCTAGATTAGATTTTTCATTAAGAAATAAACAGGTGATTCACTATTCATGTCATTTTATTGCGGAAAGACTATAAGAATAAATATATGCTAATTAGCCAGTATTCATTACGCATATGTTAATATTCATTCTATAACCCTGATACGGCGATAATGTGATTTGATTCATCAAATTTATGTGAAAGGGAGAGTGAATCTTTATCCAGGCTTAGCTCTCAAAACTCTCCTGCCTATGCTATTGACGGTTGATCTTTTATACATTTGGAAAAAAAGTAACCTCATCTCATGTATGTGTCTGATTGAGACTTCAGCTACGGCTGTTTTCTACAATCCATTTTCAAATATTTTTCATATAACAAAAAAATTAATGTAGACAGTGTTAGTAGAAGAAGAAAATAGGTGAGTTATGCATGAAAACTAACTGTGACAATTGATTACTCATTGATAACTTTCTTCACTAGAACAATTTGCGAACAATCAATTGTTACAAACATAATTGAAAAATTTTGGATAACTTCTACAGAAAATATCATGAGAATAACATATTCTTGTTTGTAATATAGTTTGAGGAAATGACCACAACTGAAGATCATTTGCCGGACAAATTTAATAGTAAATGTTCCAGAGTCAAACAAAAAAATTGAAAACTAGTTCATTGTTTTCCATATCAAAAATCGAAAGAATTGAACACTGAAGGAATGTGAAAATTTCAAATTAATACTGCACAATATTTCAGAGAATAGCAGAATCTGATTTATGGGTAATAAGTACCTTAATGTTTAGAGATTTGAAAGCTATAATATGAAAGAAGTAAGTGAAGTAATAAAACAAAACCGGCACAAAATATTGGAAATGAATTAGACGAAATAAATTATGAGTATGAAATTTTGTAGGAACAAGTATTTTGTTAGAAATGGATTGACTGAACACTCAGTGAAGTGTGAAGGGAAAAATAAAGGAGTTATGAGGTGTGGTGAGAAGTGAATCCTCTATGACAGGAGTTGTTCAGGACAGTATTTGGACAACAATGTGACACCAAGGCACTTCCCAAAGGCGAAAACCCAGCAAACAATGGTTACTAAATGGTGATCACCGACTGGTATGATCCACTATAACCTTTTGTAATCAGGCCAAGCCATCACAGCAAATTCCTTATTGATATTAATGGATAAATGGACACCATAGATGCTTGTCCATTGTAGTTATACTCGTGATCCATTTAGGTAATCGGTGAAAATATCATCGAATAGATTTCAATATGAATTCATTGCACTGATGCACTATTCTCACCTTTTTTATGAGTGCTAGTCCAATAGTCCCTGTTCATTTATAATTGTAGAGCTCAAAAAACTCTGTACTCTGTGGGACCAAATATCATTTTCTTTCTTCAAAAACCAAGGCCAATATTTCCAATAGTCAAAATACATGAAATGGTATTAGCGATTTTCATTGGAAAAATTTAAAATCACCATTCGAGTGGCCCCCAAAAAGTGGTATACCAAAGTTCATCAAAAAACATTCAATATTGATGATTCTGTGGTCGAATCAAAGAATATTTTATTATGTATTATATCAAGTATCTGATGTATTGAAAATTACCAATTATTGTAGACAGAAACAGAAATGAACGTTCATTGAATTTTTGTTGTTTTAACCAATCTGATAATCATTGCAATGCACTCGTCATACCATCTTCTAATATTCCATATAACTTTCTTCAGTTGTTCTGTTATAATTTCTGCACAAGCTGCAGATATTCTGATGAGTAGTTCTTCTATTGACTGCAGTACCCCAAAGAAAAATTTTGTGGTGTCAAGTCCGGTGATCTTGACGACCACTCAATGTAAGGGATATTTCAATGTATCCATCAAATTTCATAATTATTATTCAGATATTCTCTTGCGGTAACTGTATTATGTACGGAAGACCCATCCAATGAAAAATTCTGGCGATCCTGCACTGGTAAGTTATGTATTGCGTCCCAAAACTCATTTCTCAAAAAATCTAAAAAATTATTCCAATCAGATTACTTTCGAAAAAAAACGGACAGATAATCACATCATGGATTATTCCACACCACACATTTAATAGGAATATTGCCATTTTGCGTTTGTTACCTAATTCGGATTAACCTTAAACCAGTACCTTGAATTTTGGGACGAGACTACATCATTTGTAGTGACCGTAGCTTCATCACTGAACAAAATTGTTTCCAAGAAGTTTATACAATCATCAATTATTCTCCTTGAGCCCACAAATATAATTTCAACCTTCTATCTTCATCTTACGGTTCCAGAGTGTGTGAAAGTTTTGACTTGAATGACTTGATTTAATTTTTTAAAAGCATCTCCTAATATTTTCTCTAGGGATATTTTAATTCAAACTAGCCGTTTGCAAGCTTGAATGAGAATTATTACGGAGATATTGCAATATTCGCACACCATTTCTGTTCTCACGATATGCCTCGATACACAACCTGTTTCGTTGAACACAAAGTTCATACGGTTTCCCGTACTGCTGTTTACTTGACGTTTATCAGGATGTCTGTTGTGTATCTGTAGAGTAGGGAGGGTGAGTGTAGTCACACAGCACTTAGGCCACATGTGACCCATTGTACATCTTTCCGAGGAGTAGTCCTCCTAGGTCATCGTCCATCTTGTCCTTTCCAGGAAGGTGGACAGGTAACTAGGAGGCCTTTATATCGGCAGGTGTAGGCCAAGACTCTACGAACACACACTCTCGTATTGACGATAACTGTGAGATCAAATACGAGTATTTAAAAAAAGCTTTGTGTTGAATATGGGTCAAATTTCTTGTTACAAATATGTCGGTTGTTTCTCATTATAATGCATTCAGCTAACGACTTGATTGATTGTACGTGAAGGTTGAATGTATCTACCGCAGAGTTGTTTTTTTTACTTTCACTAAAATACATAGGTAGTTGTAAGTAACTAAAATTACCCAAGTTGCACCCAATAGTTATAGTTCAGAAAATAAATTTTGACACAATTTAGACTTTCTATCGTTGCCAGAGAATAAGAGAAATTGACGATTTAATTGGGAACAGTCCCAATAATAAATTACTAAGGAAGCCTTTACCTGAGGTGATGGTAAAAACTCACTCCAGAAGTGTTAATGTTTGATCATACCTTCTTTCAACAGTTTCCAATCCTTCAGTTCCTAAATCGTATGGTCTACCAAAAATTTACAAGTCTGTCGAGTCGTTGCGGCCAACTGTCTACGCCAACGTACTTAATAAAATTTCTAAATTGCTAACCAAACAGTTGATTTAGAGTATTATTAATTCATAGAAATGGTGGTGAATGTAAAGTTGCGAAATGAAGATATATCTGTATTATTTGAAGTATCCTCGTTGTTTTTCCTCCACCAAAAATCATCGAATGGTTGGGGGATCTTCTGAAGGTCAATAGTGGTCTCACCAGAGAAGTAGTCGAAGGCTACATACAATTACTTCAAGTTCAACAAAAGCTTCTAGTTTCTAGAGTCAACAAACCCACAGTCCCCTACACAGTTGATGTGTTCACGAGCAGATCTCAATTGGAAGCAGAATATGACTTGAATCCGATATGTTGACGATGTATTGTTTTCATGTAACAGATCCTCAAAATTCAAATTTGAATATTGAATCAAAAATAAACGAGGCAATGAAATAAAAATTAGGCAAAAATTGAAAATTGTACATTTGAAATGAAATGAAGACTGCCGACCATATTTTTGAAGTACTCTCGGATGCCGTTATGTTTCATTTGTTTTTTTACAATTCGTGTCGTCAATTATAAGTCTGAAAAAATCTGTAGGCCTGCCTCGGCTCGGAATCGTTCTTGATTTCTTTTTTGAATGAACTGTTTCTATGTATCTGTTTTTGTCCACTTGAATTTCTTTCGCGCATTAATCGAAGCTGAATTGGTATTTACAGACAAAACTGGAATATTTCCTAACGACTGGTCATCACCATGTAAATCTGAATCACTTTCTGATTCGGACTCTGGCAAATATTCTGAACACTACAATAATTCGTCATCTGTGAGTTCTTTCCTACTGTACACATGTAAATAACGGTTTTTCTTCTGTAATCCAGAAGGTTCAGGTTTGGCGTCTATGTCTAACGACACAAAAAATAAAAATCGCGTAACCAACTATAACCCGTGCTCAACAAATGTTTTTAGAAGGACACCAGTACAGCTGAAACTTACTCAAGCTAACGCCGAATGAATAGTGGCCTTTGCAGGTTAGGCTTACACAACTCCGATCGGAGTGGATGGCATCGCTGATTGATACCCATATACTCCGATAGGAGTAGTTGGCACTAAACCTGTTGAGGGATTTGAAGCCAAATTACTTCACGACGTTTCGATTATTAATATCCACAATCTTCTTCGGGTGATGACTAGACTATTTCTTCAAGAGATGACTATTTTATACTCGGCAATGCGAACTGCAGAGTACAAGAAACACACATAGCGAGGAGAAACGAGCAAATCAAAAATAGCAGAACTTGTATGGACTCATCAACATAACATCAAGTGGTCAATCTGAGATCATCCACTCACTTTTTCACGCCTTTACTCGTACTTTCAGCGTAACGATTTCATACTCAAATCCCGAGTATTGCTTATATGTATTTTGTGTTTATTTATTTTGTCTTCATTTAATACTCTGGGATAATGAGGATCGGGTGACCTCCATTGCCCACTAGTAATCCTAATATCCCGCAATGTAAAGGCATAATATATTGCTATTCTGCTTTGAGACGCCAAAAGTCCGAGTTAGAACTACCACAAATGCCTACTGGTCGACTGACACTTTGGATAAAGCGTTGAATGTTCCATTCTCGAGTCTACTGGAAAGTTTCAATAAAAAAATAACTTCAAGTGGTCCAAAAAATAAAGAAGTGCGACCTATACATCAAAAGTCACCTCGCAGTAAAGATTACACCTCACGAATTAGCATCTTTATTCCGGTAGGAATTTGATAACATTGCGTCCATTAGTAATGGAGAGTCGGGATTTAGAGCTTCATGTATTTATCTGATGAATGCCTACGTATTTTGTGGTGAAGACTTTTTGCCTGCCAAATGCCAAATTGCTCCGATCAGAAACTGCTGCTATTCAAATCGTTGAGAAATCAGTTGCAGTTAATAGCCCAGCGACAGGCCAAGAAATCTCCCCAGTACCTGGCACATCGATGCCAGTTGATTCACCGCTACACACGACGCCACCAAGAACTTCTAGCGTCGTTGATTGTCTAGCTCCTGGCCTATCAGTGTTAAGTGTTTTACTAGCAACTGGTCCAGTATATTCACCAGTCTCTGTCATATCAAAACAAGTTGCTCCATTAGTATCTAGTCTTGACATTGTATTCAAATTAATTAAGTTACCAGAGAAAAGCAATACCCATAATACTAGATTAAGTCATCGAAAGCAGCATGCCAAAATTTCAACATCCACCCCAATCACAGAAAACTTGATAAAAAAAGATACAAGAAAAGTGAAACCGTCTGCCCAGTCAAGGATAAGAGAAAATGAAAAAATATAACTGAGAGCAAGAGTCAAAGAAAGAAGACTAAAGTGCTGAAGAAGGGAAACGAAAGACTAAAGAGGAAGTTTCTCCAGGAATCAAATGATACTTCCGTTTCAGACGTGGCTACTGATGATTTATTACACGACGATGAGCTAGATGATGCTGACGACGCAGGAAATACGTGCTTGATCTGCAACGTAGTCGGCCACCATAATGACGTCTGGTACAGGTGTACCTTATGCGGTTCATGGGATCACGCAGATTGTACGGGGTGGCAGTCGACCAACGGTTATGTTCGCGATTTGTGTTAAATTTTTGTATGATCCTCATTGCCCATAAGGTGACCACAATTACTCTCAACGTTTTTCTAAATTGAAGTAAGTTCACATGTCCAGTATTCAGTATTAAATATATCACTCATTTTTAAGCATAAAAAAGGTGACAGAAATTATATGTCCCAGGCCCAACAAGAAAACGCTCCATCAAGAGCCACACAATCATTTCAGCGCCGCTGTAAAATTTCAATAGCACTTTTGTAAAAAAATTATCTTTTGCCTCAAAATAGGCCTCAGTTTTAGTAATAACCTCTCCACTTGAGCGGAATTTCTTAACGGTGAGCATTTTTTTGAGATTTGCGAACAGACAGTAGTCGCTGGAAGCCAAAGTACTAAGGCCATTATCTTTCCAGCCGATTGTTGCGCTTTCGGATGTTTTGGACGATGTTCACCAGTTACTCTCCCCTCAGACGACGATCTTTGATTCCGGAGTGAAGTGATGG
Organism: Leptinotarsa undecemlineata; assembly: GCA_015342065.1. Classification (NCBI taxonomy): domain Eukaryota; kingdom Metazoa; phylum Arthropoda; class Insecta; order Coleoptera; family Chrysomelidae; genus Leptinotarsa; species Leptinotarsa undecemlineata. The sequence continues at coordinate 1,742 of WOGP01004251.1, read as the reverse complement.
ATCCATGTTTCAACCATTGTCACATATTGAGGCAAAAATTCCGGTTTGTTATGTTAAAACATTACCAAACACTGCTCAGATATAGTCAAATGCCCATTCAATTCAAAGCCAACACGTTTTTTTGATGATATCTTTACAATGCCAGCTAACTCACGCAGCTTTGTGAATTTTTTCATGTTTTCTGGTATTACTGCCTCATTTGGACGTTCACTGGTTCTGCGTTATCGGTGTCTCTACGATCACGTTAGAAGCCAGCAAACTAAAGTGCAATTGATGAATTTCACTAGTTCGGACTTCCATTGTCTCACCCAAAGACGATTGTAGATACCAACAATCGAAACGTCGTGAACTAACGTGGCTTGGAATCCCTTAACTTTGTATTTTATTTTCTTTTTTATTTCTTTATTTTTATATAATTTTTGTGCAATTGTTCAATTTTTTTTACTTGTATTGTATTTCACTGTTATTTCATTTAAGGTTTTTTGCTTAATATAATTTTTATTTTCAACTATTATTTTTTAATTCTTCTCTTTAAGGTGCCTCAGGGATTTCAAATCATTTTATATATTAGACAATGGAAGTCCGAACTAGTGAAATTCATCATGATACATTGTCAATCACCTTCAAACAAAGTTTAATTGTTGTTTCTGATGCAGCAGACCCTAATAAATCTCTGCAAGCCATTGCTTCGCTTGAACGGTATTTTTTATCATCAAGAAGCAGTTTGAAATTTAAACGAAAATGTTTTTGATACTTTGTTTTGAAAATAGCAAAAGTAGTCAACTCTTAGCAAAAGAACTCACAATCTTATGAGAAGAATATCATGAAATTTCAACAGCTTTCTTTTGAGGGTTAGTACTAACTGAAAAAGCAGTGACTGCAATAAGACTAGTGCCATCTATGTATTAGGCCCGAGATTTTCCAGCCCATGTAGTATTCCGACTTAATATGGTTTTAGTTTTTGGTATCACCTAAAAAACCTACAAATTCAAAACATTCATGCCATATTGAAATTAACTAATGAAACTTATTGCAGTCCGAAACAAGTTCAAGATAATTCTATAGTCTTCATTATTATAATGCGAGTACACTGATTGATTGATTACTTGATCTAGTACTGGAAACCGTAACAGATTCGAGAAAAAAAAAACGCTTCATTCGATCACGCAAATAGTGAATTATGTACTCTCAGAACGAACAACGATTAGATATGAAAAAGGCTTGTCCTAATCTACCAGCACTCCTGAATAATTCCAAGGTTATTTGTTATTCATACATCGACATGTGCAACATATCGTTGAATCAAATGGATAACATTTATCATTTTATTGTATTATAATTCATATATAATAATGATAATAATAATAATACTTTTTATATGCATTGAATTCCATGTTTCTATTTAAACATAAAAATATTTCAGAAAGGATGACAAAACAAAGAAGTATATGTTTGAAGGTGGTTGACAATGTTTCGTGGTGTATTACATCAGTTCGGACTTCCATTGTCTAATATAATATAAATTGATTTGAAATTCCTCAAAAAAAAAATATAAAGATTAAACGAAAAAACAATTTTACTAAATACAAAAAATTCAAATTACAAGGAATTAAATTAAGAAAGAGAGGATAGGTGAAAGGTGAAAGGTGAAAGGTGGAATCACTCGAATTACCTATGAATAGTCAGATCTCGGATGAATAAGTCCGGTTATCACCCGAAGACGATTGTGGATACTAACAATC
>WOGP01004250.1:0-14218 GCA_015342065.1 Leptinotarsa undecemlineata | reverse complement strand
CTGCCGCCCCCATACGAACGACAACTCTCAGAAGTTGAGAAACTTGTGCGAGCTAAGGACTAACGAGGTCTTACCTTTTAACGTGTGATTCCTAACATGGAATCATGCAAGAGGTTTGATATCGGGATAAAATGAATATACATATTTGATATGACGAGGATACAGAAGTTTGTCAATTTTCAATGATTATAAATATTTTCAAAACATTTTATGACGAACAAAATCTTTCATAAGAAGGAGCATTTTAGCTATCTCCTTATGCTACCGACTGGATTATTTAAACGCGCATAAAGACATTGCTATTGTTCTGATGCGGAAAAAGTGTTGTAAGAGGTTCCAATTTTACATATCGTGCTTTCATGAGCACAAATTTATCTAGAAGCAAGAATTCAACTTGAAATATCATAATAATAATAATTCTTATTTGCATTCAATTACACGGTTCGAAATAAACATAAAATCATTTCAGAAAGGATGACAAAACAAAAAAATATACATATAAAAAATAATAAGAACAGGAATGCAAAACGGAGTTGAAAACAATTAAAAAATTTCTAGTTCAGCCCAATAAAATACCATTATCAGAATTTTGATGAACTTTCCAAATGAACACGGCAAATTGAAATTTTTTGCAGCGGTCAATTCTACAGTAACATGACCATATTATTATCTACAAAATCATCTTCTTTATCATTCTTTCAAAGGCAACAGCAAATAGCTGTCCTCAATATCTATGTGGTAAGTTCGTTAGTATATATTTCTCATCACTAGTCAAGTATTATTGTCGTTTGCAGAACAATTGAACATCAATATTAGAAACATAATATCGTGATTTAACACAAATCATCTCAAACGAACATTATTGCTGTCGTTGGGGTTTTATGATTTGTTCAATAAAAAACATCACGATTGAGTCTTAATGAAAATGTAGTTAGGTATGATATTTGCCACTGAATTGAAGACGTTCAAAGTACAGACTGACAGCTATATGGTGTTTTGTCACAAAATAATATTGGGCACTAATGAGAATAATTATTCGATTCGTCAAATTCCATATGTTACTCGCTTTTGAAGGTCTAGTGGAGCACCTTGTGCAGTCTTATAAATGTTTCTTGATGAAACCTAAAAAATAACCAACACTCCTACTACCAGCAAGAAGAAACTCCATTTTAATGGATCCAGACGTTGATTGTCATTGAATACTGAATTTAGTACTACATAATTTACAGGATTGAAACATACTACGATAAATTTAGGCTCAATTTTCTCAACGATTGTGTTCGCAACCATATCATCATCCATGATTTAATTATTCAATCTATCTCATTTTTCAGATATTCCTCGAACAAATGTGGGTAGTTTTCGCTATTGAAGCATCATCAATGATTCAATCATTCTGAAATAGCTTTCTGCTGTCAAATTCAACACTACATAAACTAGCAGGAAAAATCACTCAATTCCCCAACAATAAAGAGCTTGCGGTGTGCGTATTTTTTGATAGCGAAGAAACATACGACAAGGCACTATCTGAATATATTGGAGTAGCCTTGGCTGGAAAAAGCATGGAATTGACCATAACTGGCTAGATCTACACCTTGCTCGTAGATAGTAACTACCACTGTCCAAGATGATACCATTAGATCACCAAAAGCTGCCCTCAGGAAAGTTACTTCTCTATGGTGAATTATCTGTTTTCGACAGTAGAGTCTTTGAGCTTATGCAGATGACTTTTCATCCTTGCAAAAAGGGTGGCCTGTAGTATCCCCCACAGAACGCTGGACGTTGTTAACAATTGGTACCAGAAGAAGCAAGTGTCTGTAAACCTCAGTAAAACTGTTAGTGACCTCCACCAGATAGAGCCTCGAAGCCAAACTGTTCCTATGGACACGCCGAAGGATATGTGGCAAATTTTGAGGTACTGGGCCAAAACATATCCTTTGGGTATATCAATGATCAAGTACGAAGCAGTTGCCCGATGGCCAGAAGCTTCACAGTAAACAATTCAAGCGAAGCTTCTTGACTTACATGGACTGGTTCCATTCAAAATCATTCTAGATCTATCTATTCCACACATTTTTCTTATCATATGCCAATCGCAACATGTCATGGCATTCTAGGAATGGACTTTGACTTAATGCGACATTTTTGTTATCGATAAGAGGAAATTGAATTCTCCGGGAGCTGTAAATATTGAAGATATTTGTTCACAGATATGTTAAAAATATCTTCGCGGATTCCAGTAAAGAAATATCCACTGCTTGCATATTCAGAGGGAAAATTTACGCTATTGATCTGTTGTGTGGAGAGTTTGGCAGAAACCAACCTCATACATGAGCCAATAAAAATATATTCCTATTTTATGATTTGTTACATAAATCTGTCTAAAATGGCATGGGTCAGCATGGGCAAATTCAAATGTATTTTAAGAGAAACAAAATTTGAAAAATGTGTTTCAAAATTTTTTAACATTATTCAAAAAGATATTGAATATTATGAATCAGTTCCTAACTACCACTTTTCTTGCTCAAAAGAATCACGAATTTAAAAATGTGTCACACATTACTGTTTTACCAGACTTTGTTTCTTTCACCGCATCCGATTTTCCCTCCACATCTCGGACACCTATTTTTTCTATCAATGAATGTTTCATTTTTGAAATTCAATGTGTGAGTGGTTATTCAGATACACTGATTTTCACTGATTTATGATTCGTCGTTCTATGAAATTCAAAGAGCTCTGCAATATGAATACAAAAATTTGAATAGTTTTATAAAAATAATTCCCAAATTCCTAGGTGATTTCACAAATTGGCGAAAACACTTTCCACTGATGATGAAATACCGAGGCATAGAAATAACGCGTTCTCTCGAATCTCAATTTTATCGAAATGTTAACTCAGACGCCGTTAATCCAACAAATTTAGGAAAAACGCAAACCGACAAACCACAAAAAATCCATTAATCAGCTCCGGGTCGTATCCTTTTCTGGTTTTGTTCGACTTCCTCTCAAGATGCTGGCGGAATTCTGAGAGCTAGTCTAGCCCCAAGGCGGACCGAATGTAAGTTTCAAAAGTACAACTCGCTTTGAGATATATACGAAGTTACTCGATTTTTTGTTAGGTAAGTTGTTGAGTGACATAAAATTCAGAGGCGGTTTGAAAAATCTCAGTGATACGTTTGAAAATTATAATGCTTGAAAATGCATTTGAAGCTGTGATAAAGTGTGAACTATATAAGTTTGTGTCATTTTGTTCATTAGAAATTCATATGTATAATGGATTCTGTACAATCCACCATATTCATTTTCATTTCATAAACCACAGACAGAGCACTCTTTCTACCGGAAATGCTATAGGGCATTCAATTAACTCGACCAAGCTAGTGAAAAATAGAACTCAAACATGTTTTGTGGAATTAATCTGAAACAAGCACTATACACAAACAACAGACTGCAATAACCCCCTCTTAATTTTCACCTACCTTCTCCTACATCCTCAGGAGATGAAGTCTTCCGAACACGTCAACTTGGTTTATGAAACGTGTGCAGTTCTAGTGTCTGAGAACAGTGATTGTTTTGGATTAACCAAGTAGTATTATTTAAAGTATATAATTGAAAAGGGACGTTATTCTAGTTCGAAATTTCTGAATCAATAATTTCACCTCCACAGACCTCATTCCATCGCATAACTAAAATAATACTCATTTGGCCTATGTATTATACTAAATATTTTTATTTCTTTTCGAGGATCTACTATGTATTGCTTTGTTCTTCACCCCATCGCTTATTCTACTTTCAACGTAAACAAGTTCTCAGTTATCACAGGATGTAAGTTGATGCCATTCTTTTTCAATTTGATTGATTGAACTATGAATCAAAGATGTTTTACTCAAAATCGCAAACCTATGATATTTGTGAATCATAACATTGCTTAAATAAAATGGAATATGTATGTTCATCAGAAGAAAGAAGGTCGATGAAAAATTACTTCATCTTCAGTATTTCGAATCGACAACTTCAAGTTAACAAATCTGCTACGATCAATATCTCAACAAATTAGATTTCAAAACCATAATATTCGGATGATTACGGCGTATCAGCATAGAAATGAAATCAAAATATTTTGATTTCACCTTTTTAAATATTCTGAACAGTACATTTTTTTTATGAATATCGTAGATGAAAACTGCTCTAGCAGTAAATGAATGAGTGGTGAACCTGTATTGATTTTCAGCTAATTTTTCTGTATGAGGCACTGACATAGAAAGTCATAAGGTCCTCACGAGTATCTGTTTCATATTCGTTGATAGAGTATAGTTTCGCTCTCAGAAATTCTAGTAAGAGTAGTAACAAGTTCGTGTTCAATTGTTCACTAATAAATACGTTTGGGAGGCCCTTTAGCTATTGTTTTAAATGTTCTTGAACCACTAAAATATCCACATTGACTTACAGTAAGTTTCAATTTCAATATATTTCAACAATATTCACAGTTCAATTGTGTATTTCCAGCCAGCACAAGTAAATATTGTTTACGTTTGTATGATTTATATGCTACTTCAAAACACCACCCGATGCCACCTGAAATTAAGGGGGGGACAGTAAAGAAATGCACTGTACAACAACCTAATCAAATCTGCATTTTTGCCAAAGTAACGAATATTTTTCGTAATTTTCATCAACGTATTGAATAATCAATTTTGAATCCAGGTAGGCAATTGAAAATGTTCAATGACGTAGGTATACAAAATCCATCTGACTTCCTGGATACATAAATCGATTCATTATTGCATAACATACTATCAGAAGACGTTCAACTTCGGGAATTCACAAAGTAAATTATTCAAGTTCTCGTTGCATTAGTTCGATGTTCCAGCGGAATAACAGATTAGTGTATGTACCCTCTGCAGATTCTGTTTCGAATTTAATCTCGTGACGAACGCATCAAACCATACAACAAACAATGGAAGATCAAATTAGCATCCAAGTGTGAAGGTGTCTCAGAGGAGATTTAAGCGAATTGATGATATACGGCATCAGTTACTACAGAACGAAGAACATTTAGTGAGGAGTAGAGCAAGATTACGAGTTCCACTTCAATTTCAAATAAATTAACTTCCTTATCATTATCAAAAATCATATTGGTGTATACTCTGGCCATAATAAATGAGGATTATATTTACTTCATGTTAATTACAGATTTATACTCAATATTCATTTTGTTCAAGGTGGAGAGTGAAGTTAAGAAACGGCTCTCATGAAATGTGAGTACTGATGTTGGCTCTTTCATGAATTCGAAAGTTTTCTATGAGATATCAAACATCTGATAGTTCTTTACTCCGAATTTTGAAATAACGGTACTTCAACAATATGTTTATGAAAATTCATTGTAACAGAGCCCTGAAGAAGAATTCAATAAAATTCTAAACTATGACAAGAAAATATTTTTTTAATTAATCCTGTTGCCCAACCTACCTTTCTTCAGAAAAATTATTGGAACACTGAAAAATCTGTTTAAAATATATTTTTCCGTTAATCAGCTGTCGCCCCCATACGAAGGACAACTCTCTGAAGTTGAGAAACTTGTGCGAGCTAAGGACTAACGAGGTCTTACCTTTTAACGTGTGATTCCTAACACGGTTGCAGAATCATCCCCGCTTAAACCAGATAAATTCTCTCGAGAAAAATATCTGGTCGAGGCGGGAATCGAACCCACGATCTATCGATCGAGAGTCGGGCGCACTACCACCGCGGCCAATTCCACAATGATCAAAGAATTTGTGCGGATTATTTAGTGAATCGTCATGCAGGTGATGGAATTCTCCCAGTAAATTTCATCTTCTAAGTATTTCATTTATCCAACACAAACGTCTCTCTTATCACGACGAGCTCTCAAAGGCCTTATTATGTAAGGTTGCTCCAAATAGTACATGTTTTGCAAATCCATTTCACACGATTCTATAAAGCACACTTTATTTATGATGGCAGTTCCGAACTAAGTAGTATAGAGTCGCCTACAGTGAATGGTACCAGTCGCTCAGTTTCATGAACGCACATACACGGGCGTATACGCTTATATCTTCGAGTCGCGCGATTACGCTTCCAACGGACGACCAGCCTAAATATTCCGAAGGCTTCAACATCTTGAGCTATCGTCAATATGGCTTTCGGAAACAAAGATCAACAGGCAACATTTTATCTTCTGTCGCCCTTATTTGGAATGACGCAATCGAGAAACATGGAGAGTCAAGACTTGTTGCGCTTGATATTTCTGAGGCTTTGACTGTGTGTGGCATTAGGATTACTGGCCAAACATCGATGGCTTGTGGGATAATTTTTTGTATGGCACTTCAGCTTTCTGAAAGAACGTTTTCTGCAAGTGGCCGTCGATGGATATCTCTCAAATAATTTTACCTCTCACGGGAAATACGCGACGGACTGTGGATGCTCATCGTTTTGAGGTTCAACTCAGTACACCTCGAACTACACTGATCAAGAATTCTTTCATTTGGAGAATTGCGTTTATGTGAGAACATTTTTCCAAATGGATTTAATCTCCACCGATTCAAATCGAATGTAAATCGCCACTTTCGCACAGGCACCGCTCCTTAGCGCCCTAAGGGTTTTCCTGTAGTGCTTATGTTTTGTCCTTAAAAAACACTATGACACCAAAAAATGTAGGTATGTATGTTCTGCTACCCTTGAGAAGCCGGTCCGGGTGGGTTTATTAAATATTGTGAACTACGGTTCTGTTAAGTTTTAGTTTCTATTTATATTTTCAGAAAATCCGAAAGTAAAAAAGTCGACTTTCAGAAATTAATTGAAGTGAAGTTTATTTGACTACGTTACATTACATTTGTAGCAGGTCAATACAAAAAGGTGTATATACACATATCTATAAATAATTTGATGTATATATTTTAAAAATTTAACATTTTTTAAAAAATCACAAAATGACTATTTTCGATCAAGTAAAAAGGGGTCAGTGAGAATATCGGTAGTTTCCTTGACTACACGAACATTAAGACAATATACATCAAAACAGGCAGAGTTTTTTAAAGTTTTTATGGCGTGCAAAACCTCACTTCTTGTAACTGGTGCTAAGAAAAAGGAGTTTTTTGGTTGAGGAATACCTGAAAGAAAATTCTTTGCATGGTGATTTGTCTGCGGTAGGGAATTTATTATTTCTTCTGCAATACCACTGAAGAATAAGTTGAATTGATCGGGGCTTATAGTTGATGGAGTGGTTTTGATATTTTGATTTCTCTCATTATTGATAAGAAGCTACGCATCTTTGGCCCAGTTTTATGAGTTTTGAAGAAATTGATCGTTCTGTATCAACAGAAGTCATGTCTGATGTACTCAAACTATCAGCGTCCTCGAGGGAACTTAGTAGTAATTTTTTCCAATACTTTGGGTATTTCATTTTGCTTTAGAACGATTTCTTTTTCGGTGGTATATAATATTTACGGTCTGTTCAGCTGTTGATCTTCAAAAAACCTGTTTTTCAACTTGAATTCTAACATCAAAGGTATTTTTCTGTATACCTGCTTCATCACACATGATTTGATTTTCAGTAATATCTTCGTTACAAGTATTCAACCAAATTTGTTTTTCCTTTTTCTGAACAAACGGTGGAGCTTTAGATGTATGGGCCGTCGGTCTATCAATTTGGCAATCAAATATATGCGGAATTACACCTGGTTATGATATAAATGTAATATTATAAATTTCTACATTTCTACATTGAAATGATCTTCGCAACAAAAATGCATCTCCTTGGCAGATACAAAGTCGGCCCTCTGCATAGCGCGCTGCCATAACTTTTGTAACAGTAAAATAAAAATATCTGGTGTAGTTACCGAATAATTCTCGCATATAGGAACGATGGAATACTTGTAACGTCCTTTTTTATCAGTATTCAAATTCACGCAGTTGATACACTGCAGTAAACAACACACAATTTGTTTTCTACGGCTTTAGCACATGTATTTCGCTTATCCACCAGCTAAGCTCAAGTTGTCGTCGAGTCGACTGATGTGACGTCAAGCTTGACCACGCCCCGTTTCGGTGAACGCTACATTCAACAATTGATTTGAGGAGGAAGATAAAGAGTGGAAATTCAGATTTTTTGCAGATGTACTATTTGAAATATAAACTTTCAAATAATTAAATAAAATAAATTGTTGAATGAGCCCATTTGTACTTTTATAAACCAGATACATTGGCACAAAAAATATTGGTTTCAACCTCTTACCTCAACTCCAACAATTCGATGCACGCAAATGTTTTTCACAAGGGCAAAATTCACACCGCACTAATGAATTTTTTCGAAATTTTTCTGATCGTAAAGCATAACTTACTAACACTGATAATGCCACCTACAAATTCCCCTCAACATTCAATGTTTTCAATGCAGAGCTCTACGCCGTATGGAAAGCCTTGGAGTTTGCAAGGCTATGGATTCCATCACACATCGGCATTGAGGGAAATGAAAAAACTGACCTACTTGCAAAAAATGCAACAAAGAGTGAAGTATCCCCATGTACGAACATAATTGAACAATCCGATTTCAAAAAAATTGTGAGCAACATTCTGATAAATAGCTGACAACAACAATGGAACACCAATGGGTCAAAGCTGAAGGAGATAAAGTAGTCAGTAAAACAATGGAAATACATCCCAATGCCTAAGAATCATCGAGACATCTTCGCAAGACTACGTATAGGACACACAAGGCTTACCAATGGACGTATCATAGGCAAAACAGAAGAACCACACCGTGATATGTGCCAGACAAAAGTTTCTGTAAAACACAATCTCCAAGAATGCCCATTATAGTACCAGAAAAGAAAGGACAACATCCCAGAGAATATCACCCAGACCTTAGAACAAACCAATCTCTTAAACAACATTCAGTACCGTTACACAATATCAATGTATTCACTATTAATATGAATGTCTTTAATAACTGTCATAGTTGATGAGACAATAAATAGAGCTAATAAAAAAAATAATAATGTTATTTTCTCAAAAATTTTAAGTGCGCAGAGAATTACTGTTTCAAACTTTCAAGTCAAGTATGTTTATGGGTCAAATATTCACATATTTCAAGACAATAGAATCAAATTCCAAATTCAAACTGAAATCAAAACTCTTCGCTGAATTACGTTTGTTTCTATGGTTTTGTTTCGTGAATGTATGTGTATAATGTTTCAAATAAAGTAAGGGGGCATTCTTGAAGATTGACTGAAAATCAAATTATCTGAAAGAACAATTTGTTCAGGCTAGTGTCAAATCACCTACACTGTAGGTTAATGGACTAACAGGAAAGAACTACATCCCTGGCTAATACAACGAAGGGCGCTGGATTATATTAGACATGTCAATGCAGGACTCTTCACAGAAGTAATTATTGCACAAGCTCTTGGCGATACAACTGCTGGAATCGCTTTTCAGATATTGGAACAAGGCCATCAACATGAAGTAGATGAATTTTCATGATTAAAGCAAAATTTTTTTCTAGAGTGTCATTCCTCGAACAAGGCTGAAGCGAATGACAAACAGCATATTTGTCATCGCTCCATCTGCCCGTAAATGAGGTAACCAACCGCATCGCCCAATTCCTCGTATGAGGAAACAAATCACTTATAGTAGAAGTGCACACTTGAAGACTAGCTGCAAATCACATTTTCTTAAAGAACAATTCGTTCAGGTCAGTGTCAACTCACCTACACTGTAGGTTGATGAACTGACACCTACAGGGTGGGTGAGTTGAGACTGGTCTGAACGAATTGTTCATTCAGATAATTTTATATGTATAGTTTTTTGCTATTCTATGAAAAATAATCATAACTAATATATGTCACAATCATAACATCAGGTTAGATGGAACTGGATCTGTGGACGACAGATTAAATAAGAAGGAGCATGAACAACGATAGTAATCTGAAGCTGGTTTAACAGTGTAGTTTGAGTTTAACAGTGTAGTTGATGAGTTTCCAAGCATGATGCAGAGGTTTCAAGAAATATTGTGTAAGGTGAGGTTTCCGATACATGCACGGTGAACTTTTCGTGAGTGAGTGCACCAGTTATTCGAACCAGGAGCATATGTCAGACATGTGCAAGACAATCTGTTGAAGTCTATTAGTATGACACTCTGACATAAACATAACCATTGCCAGAGTTTTACAGAAGTACTGGCTACACCAACTCGTGGGCGTGAAAAGGCAGTACAAGCCTTCGGTTGGAGGGAACGCCGACACAGAGTTCAAACGAGAGGGCGCTGTACGGTTGTCTCGACCTGGAGAAGAAACAGAACTAGAAGGATGAAACACAGACACTACAGGAAAACTTTAAAGCCACTATAAGAGCAGTGCCTGTGCGAAAGTTGAATCACATTGGATTTGAATCGCTGGAGATGGAATCCATTTGGAAAAACGTTCTCAGGAAATTTATTTCACATGAACGCAGTTCTTAAAATGAGAAAGTCATTGAACAGAGAAGTTCGAGGTTAACCGAGTTAAACCTTGAGCAGCTACAGTCCGTGACTTGAACACTTTCCGTGAAAGTATCTCTAGAAGTGGAATAAATCTCCAACCTTTCTTCGATGTTCCAGACTATCCAGGTTGCAAGTGATGTTCGCGTCTCCAATCAGTTGGATGGCCCTTTTCTGGATACAATCCAGCAACTACATGATATGTTTGTGGGCGGAAATTCATACAGTAGAACAGTACTGCAAAGAAGACCTGATCTGAGCTTTATAAATCATCAAAAGTTGGTGAGGTATTCACAGTGTTTCAAGATTATTTGAATCAGCTTCTGCAATTACAGTGACATAATTATGCCAAGATATATTGGGGCCCATTTTAACCCCACCACAAGCGTATCTAAACAGAAAGCGGAATTGTCTGACCTGATATTATTATTTCAGGTTCGGAGACATACATCTATTTGGAGTAAACCGATGCCTTAGTTTATGTGGCATTTCATCGAACCTGGTTACTTTCATCCCAATTCGAAATCGCTTCTAGATCCTCATCAAGATATGCTACTTCTTGTTGCTGGTGAAGATATGCATGTTACTCGTTTGTGTTATTCCAATTAGATAGAAGGACGCCTGTTAACCTTTGTTTCAGAAAGCCATATTGATGATCGCTCAATATATTGCAGCTTTCCAAATATTTGAGGATATGGTGGTTTACGGCTTCCTCTATGATTTTTGATATTGCGAATAGCAAATCGACTGGTTTATAGTTATTGGAAAGGGTTTTCTTGCTCTTTTTGTGGACAGGTTGAACGAGCAATCTTCCAACAAGAGGGGAACATACCTTTCTGGTGAGACAGGTTGAAAAGTCTGCAAAATACTGGTGCGATTTCTTTTGCTCACTTTTTGAGTACAATGACAGGTACTTCCTTCATCAGGACCAGACGCCTTGTTGATATTGAGCTGTTTCAAAACACTCCTGATTAGACGCTGTACTGTCGAGAAGTAATTTACGGTATTGTGCATTCTAGTTTGGGAATATTGGCTGGTGCCTTTCTTAGAAAATCCACTGTGGATTGGGACGCAAATTGTAGACGAAGGGTATATATTTGCTCTAAAGTACTTGGTATGTTGCCTTCTGCTAATACGAGGAAAACGAGTCAATGATCATCAACTTCAGAAGACTGTAACATCAGAATTTGGCGCACTAGTTACTATATTTTAAAGCGGAGCAGAATTGCATCGGTGCTGACCCAATGTGCTACTAAGCATAATTGTCGAATTAATGTATCGTGATGTATTTCTTATTGAAGATAGGAGTTGGTATTCATGAATATATTGAAGATCTATTACTAATTTTCGAGCTAATACTATACATACTGTAGAATCATGTGCTTTCGAGTACGAAATTATCCACTCTCAAATGAAGTGATTGATAGTGAAACAAGTAGATATGTCGTAGACATAACTACAATGATGAATGTGACCATATATATAATATAAATCCTGGTATATAGAACGGTTAACTCGAAAACGAAAAATAAATGACTCTCTCCGTAATGATTGGACATATATGGCACCGCGGGCGTGCTAGTTGCTCTGCTAACCCCACGGTTTTCAGGTTACAGTATTAAAATCGAACATTTATGGCATATTGTCACGAACTGTGTCAGATTTTGAACATTACCGTACGATGAAGGATTTCAAAGCAAACTCAAATGGATGAATTTCAGAAATTGAGATACTCGCTCATTTGGTTTGGATTGAACGGGATATAACACTGCATTGAAGTGGTAGTAAGTATGAGCCTTATTGGTTCATTTGGAAATGAGAGAGTAATTTTTTTTTCATTCAACAAATGACTATCAGATATTCGATAACTATTTTTTAAAAATATCGCCTTTTGAAACCATGGACTCAGCGACAGCTCAGATGGAACATTGAGTTGAGAGTTATTCGCGATAATAAATTTGTCTGAGGGTTTTATGATCGGAAACGAAGGGTTCTAGATCGAATTACTTTCGAGATATCGATTTTTCACTCAGCTTTCTAGTTATCCGATGGCAAAAAGTACTAGGAAGGAATTTGAAGTCCATCAACTTTTGGTCATCTTGGATCAAGAATTGTTTTGAGCGCTCGCTATTCATAATCTTACCAAATGATACAAAACAACAGGTAACGATTTTAAAAATGAATTCGAGGCCTACAACCTCCTGTATCTATATAGGGTATAAGTCAAAGCAATCAAACAAGTAGATTATACATTAGGCAATGCCTTCTGGTACTTAAAGTTATAGACATAGTTAAAAGAAGTGCGTTGATTAATTATTTTTGGGAATTGTGAAAGATTATTCTACGAATAAGCACTAAAAGTAATATGTGAAACCATCACTTACACTTCAAATCAATAAATTATTAGTAAATATCAGTCACCACCGTATATTATTTGAAAAAATGTATACATTTATACATATTTACATATATTCCAATCGGACTGATACAAAACACGTGTTGTTGCAGGTTCAAAAACACTTGAATAAATATCGTACATACATTTTTTTAAGGACAAAACATAAGCACTACAGGAAAATCCTCAAGGTGCTGTCAGAGCGGTGCCTGTGCGAAAGTAGCGATTCACATTGCATTTGATGATTGTGGAAATTTATTCCACATAAACGCGGTTCTCCGTCGCGTATTTCTGATATGTACCGCTTTTTGTAGAATGAAATGTGCCGAATCACTTGAACATTTCCCGTGAAATTATCTATGAGAAAGGACAAATATCCAAACTTTCTTCGATTTTCCAGGCTATCAAGATTGCAGGTGATGTTCCAATCAGGCGGATAACCCTTTTCTAGATGAAATCCATCAACTTCAGGGTATCTTTGGGGGCAGAGCTCCATACATGAGAAGAATACTCCAAAGAGGCTCTAATCGGAGCTTTTTAAAGCATCAAAAGTTGCTGAGGTGTGTACAGTTTTCTGCTTCGAAACAGTGTTCTAAGCTTTCGAGAGGCAGCCTTTCCAATTCCAGCGACATGTTCATGCTGATATATATTGGTGTCCATTTTAACCCCGAACAAATTTTTCGAAGGAGAAAGCCGAATTGTCTGTCCTGTCATTATTATATTCGGTTCGGTGACATTTATCCTCTTGGAGAAAACCGACCTAGGTTTTTGTTGCATTGAATTGAACCTGGTTACTTCCACTCCAATTCGAAATCACGTCTAATTCCTCAAGATGTGCAACCTCCTGCTGCCGTTGAAGATATGCCTCTGTAGGCGATGTCTTGGAATCGAAATGAAATGATGGAACAAATGTACTGTCATCAGCAAAGCAATATATTGGATTCATGTTTGTTTTCCCAATAAGTCGTTGAAATACAATTAAAAGAGGGTTGTGGACAATATGGATCCCTAGGGAGTACCAGCGTTTATGGTGAAAGTATTCGAGAGATATCCAGTTTTCACGGCAACATACGTAGATGTCTTCAATTTTATTCTGTTGGTAACTTTTTTCAAAACTGAAATGTTGACTAGCTAACCTCAGCGACTTTCTCTCCGATAGGCTGGTTGTCTTGATAACGCCCTCAAAAATGGCACGTAGATATCGCTGTGTAGTCCAAAAAAAATCTGTCTGTTTAAAATCTGTTTTTCCGTTAATCAGCTGTCGCCCCCATACGAACGACAACTCTCAGAAGTTGAGAAACTTGTGCGAGCTAAGGACTAACGAGGTCTTA
>WOGP01004249.1:0-14219 GCA_015342065.1 Leptinotarsa undecemlineata | reverse complement strand
ATATTATAGAACTGCTTTATATTTAAATGAATTGATGATAATGATGTACATGCACATAATATTCTGAGAGCCCACATCAAGTGCCAATAGCAAAATGTGGACAGATTTTCAATATGTCTGCGAATAAAGAAGATATAGGCAAAAAAGTAATTTGTGATTTTTTCGTCTTTCCTGTATATCTCCAGAACCAAAAGAACTATATTCGATTTCTTTACATCATTGAATATGTCTCTAAATTACACAACTTTGCCACAATTCAACCATTATCGTTTACGAGATACCCATGTACAGAAACGAATTTGAATAGCCCTGTATATGAAAACTGATATTAATGACGATTAAACAGAGTAGCCAGTATAGGAAAATACATCCTTCGGCTTCACAGGATTGCTTCAGATTCAACCTCATTCCTAAAACTATTTTCAGTTCGCCCAACTTGAATATTGCTTGTTTCACTTCGATGCGGTTGCTTATACACTTCCACTTTTTACCAAGAATACGTCCAATGTCGTTTGTAGGAACTAACTATGGGAAACACTCCGGAGAAAAGATAATAAATGGTTTTCTTTGAAATCTGCCGTGGTTTATGAACATGTAACATTATCACGAATGTTTATCGGCAAGGTACAAGCGGCACTGCTGGCGTAATTAAATTGGTTGTATTCGGTAGAGCCACGTCAATGTTTCTGATATTAATCAAAGATGATAAAATGACTGCTGGACAGCACAATTTCAGGGGGTCTGTAATTGACTTACCAAATTGAGAGAAGAGACGAAAATGCAAGAAGTAAATTCTTGAAGTTGAACACGATAATAATAATAATGATAAGTTGCTGCAACAATCAATCCGTTTCAATCTTACTTTATTCATTAGGAGTAGTGAAGTGGACTCGGGAGGAGCTCTATCAACTCGACGTAAAGACCCGAAAAATGATGCATTCCTATAGGAGTTTGCATCCCAAATCGTCCGTTCCACGGTTGTCTACATGACAGAATGGTACTTGATACAGCCTGTAAAGTCGTCAGGAGATCGGATCCCCTTCTCTGCATGGTCCGTGACCATGAGAGACCAGGAATTGGTGCTTTTCTCTTCAGGGCAGCTGCCCGAGCAGCTGATGAACTCGATATAGTTTTCGCCACTGAACGAGGTGACCAAAACTCTGTCACCGAGTTGGAACCCGTTCAGAGAAAAGCTCATATAAAAGCCGCAGAGATCACCTCACTTCGGCGGAAACACAAGGATAAGCCAATGCATGGGGTCTTGTTCAATAACATTGGAGACCTTGGCTTATCAAAGCGCCTGACTCATGCTTTCCTCAGGTCGAGTGGGCTGAAGTCGGAACTGAGGGGTTCATCATGGCTTGCCAGGATGGTGTCTTCAACACCTTAGTCTTAGTATAGTCTTAGTATAGGAGAGCTATATTAGTATATACGGCACTCTAACGGTATTGACGAGACACCGGTGTTGCACCCCTCGAAGGGGTGTGTCCGACGACCCTTATTTAGATAGAGAAAGTAGGTCGAGTGGCACCTTGTTTTAACTCTATTAAAAGAAAATTTTTGTAACGATCAGTTTTCGAGATAGTTTGAAGATTTAAAGGTATTTTCATTAAGTTCAACTCTTTTTAAAATAAATCAAATTGTTTTTGAAGTACAATTTACGTTCAGAACTTTCAGAAAAAATAAATACATTTTTGCTTTTTATGACAACCTGCTAATACGTGTCCATTTGATTTCGTTAAAAAACAAGAATTATTTGTTTATTATGAGGAGATTTTTTCGGGGGATGGGGTTGGTTACCACCTTTACATTTTAGGTAAATTGAGTGGCACCTTCTTTTGAAGGTTGTCTTTTGACGTGGATATTTTATGCTTCTGGTAAAAAAGTGAATCTTACTGAAAACTTACCTACACAACGAATACAACCTGCTGATTTCCTTGACTGCTGATGACACAGAAAAGTTTAAAAAACTGTTTTAGGGCTAATAAATCCTAATAATTGTTTTTAAAGCACACACAAAAAAAGTAACATCAAATAAGGGTAACTCACATAGGAAATTTAGAGTAACTGTTCAAAATGTGCGCTATTTTGCTCCATGCAACAATAAAGATTTTGTTCGAATTTTGCTCTTACATTATTCAACATCTCCGGAGTTATAGCTCGGCATTTATCAATAATTCTACGACGTAATTCATCCAAATTGGCTGGCTGTGTAGCATAAATTTTAGACTTCAAATATCCTCACAAAAAGTAGTCCAGTGGTGTTAAATCTGGTGATCGTGCTGGCCATTCAATTGGACCTCTTCTACCAATCCATTGTCCTTCAAAATGATTATTCAAAAAATTTCGAACCTGCTGGGCATAATAGGGTGGTGCACCGTCTTGTTGAAAATGGATAAATTCATCTTGACATCTTGGATTCTGTTCAATTATTTCAACTATACGAGGTTGTATTGCTTCTTCAAGAAGTTGTAAATAAGAATCACCGATTAAATTTCCATCAATGAAAAATGAACCTATAATATGATTGCCCAATATTCCAGCCCAGACATTTCTGCTTATTGTCTTGGGTTTTCATTCGACCAATAACGGCAATTGTGACGGTTCACACAACCATTTAAATAAAATGAGCTTTCGTCCAAAAAACAGATGTTATAAAGCAGCTCGGGATTTTGCATTAATATCTCACTCATGCCCTTACAAAACTCGTATCTTCGGTCAAAATCATCCCCCTTATTAACAAAAAAGTATCAAAATTCCAGAGCGATTCCAAAAATGTATTAATATACGGGGTGTTCCATTTAAAAAAATAAAGTTGCTAATGCATAAGTAGGCCTTGAGAGTCACGCATGATTCAAGAATGATGGCGGTGGCCTAGCTTTCAATTTTTTTTATCATTTTAGCGGTTTGAAGGAAGTAATATTTTTAAAATTACTACAATTGATGTTAGGTTGAGAGAAAAATAACTTTCTTCCAATTGGTGTACCTTTTTGTAGAATCGTAATGAAACGTGTTAAAAAAATTTCAATACGTCAAAGAAAACCTTCATTTTTATTATCGGCTGAATTTAAAACTGTTTAAATATTTTACCTGCCTATATTTATCTCTTATCTACCTTTATTTGATACTGACTATTATCTTTTAATGATTTCTTGACAATCTTCCTCTGCTGAACTCAGTATTAGTAAAACTTTTTAACTTTCAATCAGTTGTGTCTTTTTGATCAAATTGAATAATAATGCTTGTTGAATGGCAAATAAATTTTGTGATGGTTCACAAATTTTTGAAATGTTTTGAAGCAATAAACATTTTAATTTTTCAATAAAAAAGGGGTCTTGCGTTACTTCTTTTGATGAGTTATTCAATTCTCTATCCTATACAGGCTCATTTTTCAGATTCAAACTAGTTGCTCCTCAGTTTTATATTATTTTCAAGAATCTGCAAACGATAAATTCAACACACTCTCCAGTTCATCCCAATAAATGTACAAAATGTTCTTGATCAACTTCCTGGCAATAATGAAATCTATAAGAACATAGGCTTCCACAACCGAAGTCACAATTAAAGAGAAATAATCCGGGTTATTCCGGGACGTCTGTCATTTCTTACATTATCGGATGTTTCTGCTGGGGTAATTTTGTTGCAAGCGCATCTCATTCTATCCATGAGTTCTGGATTGGACTGCAGTTGGGTGAAATATTTGAGATATCACGAATCCTCAAAAAGATGTAAGATCATCATATCAGGTGATCTAGCAGGCCATTCCAAGTGACCACCAATTTGGATAATTGTCTTTTTACCGCTGACGAACCAGCCTATGATGATGAGGAGATGCCTCTTGTTAGTGGAACGTAACATCAGTTGAGACCTAGCAAATCATATCTGATCCCTTTCAAAAGTTGCAAGGGGAAGGGGGGCTTTTCCATCCACATCATATACTTCCAATAGTGAGCATTTTTGTTTATTTCATAAATACATATTGTTGTAATTTGTTTATTCATTCACGGCATTGCCTATGTTTACAAAATAACTAACAAATTCACACACAAGCTAGATATAAATAAGCCAATCAATTACAAATCTTTTCGCTTTCTTTTTAAATGATTCCAAAGATGAATTAGAAAGCTGTAAATCCATATTTTGGGTATTTGCAAACCTCAAAAGTCTATCTGCAGACTCGTTCTGGCCATAGTTGTATGATAAAAGGGTACTTTGAAGATTTCTGTGTTTCTTGTTCTCTTTGAATTCATATTTAAAGTTATAAGTTCAACAAGTTCTGAGGAATTATTGTAAGATTCGATTCTAATCTTTTTTGAGCCAGAGTATTCCAATATGATTTTATAGTTATATTCACCAATTTGATATCCCAGTTTGTATGCAGAGTACTTTAAAAACTAATACAAAATACAGTCCAAACAGTGGACTGCACAGAGGGAAACGGCTCCAACAAAAGTAAAAACCATTTTTTCGGCTAGGAAAGCGACTGTTTTTTGAGATAGTCATGGAGTTATTTTAATCGATTATCTGCAAAAAGCTGAAGGCAGAACTTACTTTGTTGAAACATACTCACCCCACAGTTCGTTCAGAGGTCTCAAATTTGGTACGGACCCAGCAAAATTGGCAGTAAGCTTTTCAACCCCTCTTTTTGGTTTATCTGGAATATGCTTATTACAAAACAAATCAACCAGCTCTTGTTTTTCTGAAAAATACACATATAAACGTAAGAATGGTTGAATTGATAGAGAATATAACATATTTAAAAAACACTTCAATGCAAAATGTCCACTTGGCAGTTTGCAAAACCACGACACATGTTTTGCTATGCAATAACATCTTCAGGCGTCACAATAAGCCTGAAGATACTATTATAATGCCTGAAGATGGTATTGAACTGTCAAGTGGACTTTTTGAATGTAAGTGTTTTTTTGAACACGTTATAATGGATTTTCTTGTCAGTTCTAGCATATTTTTGATAGTAAATACTTGGAAGCAGAGTCATTTAAAAATATTGCAACTTTCAACAGCTTAAAAAACTTTCGAAATAAATCATGAATGTTCTCCAGTTCAAATCAATTCAACTAATACTTACCAACCAAACCATGTGTGGATATATTTCGTTTATTTAGATAGTCTTGTAGATCTTTAGATTTGAGTTCCATTAATTTTGTTTTATCCGGAGGACGGTTGAGTAAGATTAGACATTTTTCACAATAGAGAACCCTACAAAATAACCCACATAAAACCTGACGAAAAGTGTAATTTGACTGCCAACAGATGTTGGCAGTTAGAACACATAAAATTCATATCTTGTAATGGCTCTAATGTAAAATGTATTTTAAATGGTGTCCTTTACCTTGGGAGTTGTTTCATCTTATAAAGACTTCCCATTCAATAAATGTCATGCTTAGTTATACAGATATACAAAATTCAAAAGGTTTCATTGTAGTCCTTAAATTGAATCTGATTTTTAAAGCCAGGAAAGCATTCAGCTTGATGGGAATTGTATAAGTTAAATATTAGCTAAATTGTATATGTAAATATGAATGTCAACATCTTCAGTAATATTATGCAGCGAGGTTGTATTATTGTTTGTTGTGGAATATTCAAGAATGTAACTTATACTCACCCTTCTTTCCTCTTCAGACATTTATTGCAATACTTGTCTTCGCATTCCCCGCATTTAATTTTCCAATTAAACAGATTGAAATCCGATCTGCACTTTGTGCAAGGCATTTCAAAGAGCTATGATTCAGATTACTGCACTATCAGCAGACATCACAAAAACTGGTTAGATTTTTTGTTTGCCAAAACCTTGGATCAGGACACTGTGTGTAGAACAATCATTTTCTCAGGAATGAACAAGCATAATTGAGGCATTTTATATTGTTAGAAGCTGACTTCAGTTAAGTAATATTTAAAGTATCTTAAAAAGTTGCTCTAGAAGTTTTCAAGTGCTTTTCGTCTCCCACTTTCCATTCTTTAGCTGAACTTCACACAACTTGTTCACCTTCAATTTGACAGATTCCAGCAGTGACAGCTCCACAGCTACATCTGTCATCTGTGCCACAGATGACAGATACGTCATAGGAGAAAACATTTATGGATGGGGACGCCAGTATATAAATAAATAGTGACATGGAACGGTAAAAAGCTGATTGCCATAATTGAATGTGAATCTGTGAATTATTCAATTCAATTCAATTCAATTGAACTGTTTTTGCTCCCCACCTACGAAAAATGTCAAAATGTCAAACATGTGTGAGCTGAGGATAACCAAGGTCTTTACCTTTTAACGTGCGATCCTTCCCAAAAACTAATCTAAAATCATTTTCATTTCAATTCGAGTGACAATTGTTATTGATTACCAAATCTGCTGAAAGCACAGGTCATATTTGGTTACACTGCCATTAACAGCTTATCAGTTCAGTCACCGCCCAAGATGAACATGTTTTTCCAGAGACTAGTGAAATATAACGATATTTTCTGAACGGTTGCTAATCTTGCATGTGCGAGGCCGATCAGTGTGAAGTACCTGTTCATGTGACAAATCAAATCCCAAATTTTTCACAGGGAAATATACAACATGTAAAACATGACGTTGTGTATAAGTGACGTAATGCCATCTTTCTTTAGTTGTTGGAGTCAATGTTCTCTCTCTAATAACCAGTCCATATTTATTATTACGTCACTGGCAATATGTTACATCCAATAAAATTTAACCTATAAAATAAAATGACAATTTACACTAGGTTTATCTTTTGAAAACCATTTAGAATGTCACGTTTTAGCGGAGCCCTACAGATTACCGACCTAGATGATTTTATTACGCCGTCACAGGTACGTTAAATAATGTTCAGAATAAATTGTTATTCTAAACTTTTAGGAATGCATCAAACCAGTTCAAATTCAGAAAACCACAAGCTCAACTGGGTCCAAAATAAAAATACAGGAAGACGGTTATTTTCAAATTGAAGAGGTACGTAATCAGCTTCATTGAATTTTACTATGAATTTGTAAAAATACAAAAGGTTTTAAAGTATGCAAGCACAACACTGTAAGGCACCAATAAAGTATTCTGATCCTGAACTCTTTTAGGATGGAACGAAGCACAAGTTGCAGAAAGTTGAAATCACACTGGCTGATTGTTTAGCATGTTCTGGTTGTATAACGTCAGCTGAGAGTATACTGGTATCCCAACAAAGTCAAGAGGAGTTATTAAGAGTTTTTGAAGAAAACAAAACGGCGAAAATGGTAAATTTCCTATAAACGTGTCTTTAATAATCACAATAATTTTTATTCATCAGTTGATGATTAGAAATATAAAAATGAATATACATAAAATAACGTCAAATAATTCAATATGTGAAGAAGAGTAATTAAGGTACAAAACACAATTACGACCAATATTGATGCTCACAGAAACTATATTATTATAATAAAAATGATTGAATTTGTTTATTCTGTAAAAATACTCATTTATTTGCTTAATAAGCATTCTTTGTAAGGTCAGACAGTGTGATTTGTTCAGGCCTTTATGTCTTGAGCGGAAAATCTTGTCATTGTATGCTCTTTTCATATTGGAGACAGCTTGTCTAGTATATAAACACAGAACAGAACTTCCCTTGGTTTCATCTAATTATGCCACATGCCAGTCATCAATTTCTATTTTGAGCCCTCTCAGTTATTCGGTTTTTATCTCCTCAATCTTTGCAAAACGCCGTCCTTTCATCAGTCACTTCAATCTTGAGAAGAGAAAAAAGTCGCCTGGTGGATGCGGTGGCTGAGGCATTATTACGGTGTTGTTTTTGACCAACCTTCATTTTGACATATATTTCTGGCCTCTTGGATTGATGCACTTCACATTTTTTACACCTCTAAAATGTGCTGGCAGATGATTACACACATTCTTGCTTTTATGTAGTTGTTTTGTGTATGTTTGCATTCATTTCAATCAATTTCTGCTTGTTCCGAATATATTCTTCATCATGTCGGTTCTGTTTCAGGAGGACAACCGACTGGCAAAACTGATAGTTGTCTCGTTATCCATCCAGCCTGTACTGTCTCTGGCACTTCGTTACGGCTTATCCCCAAACGAGTGTGCTTCAAAACTGACGTATTATTTCAAGCAACTTGGTGCCGATATGGTTGTTGATATGACGATTGCTGATGATTTTGCACTATTAGAATCGGAAAAGGAGTTTGTCAGAAGGCACCGCACAGTAGAGAGTCATGGAACGAAGAATGTCTTACCCATGCTAGCCTCCAGTTGTCCGGGTATTTAAACAGATGATAGTAATAATGAGTCATTATTGGAGCTATAGTTTTTTGTATGGAAACAATGCTTTAAGCAGATGCTTTTTACCTTCTCTTTAATTTCATTGTTTTTATGAATTGTATACCTATTGAATGAGAGAATTTTTTGTTTGTTGGAAGATAATATCAACATTTTTTATGTATTGTGGAATTTAACACACTGCCTAGTTTTTTGAGAAACAACACAAGTATTCACACTTTCAAACAAGCATTATTGCATCATATCATTGCATCATATCGAAATTAAACGACCTCATGCATTTATTTTTATGATATTTAGTATGTTATAAAAATATCCCTAATTGGAATTTTGGAAAATTATTTTTACGCCTGATGGTTTGTTTCAATTTTCCCCAAAGCTGTCGTGAATGAGAAAGAGTTGTCTTGTATTAGCTTCCATGTTCTTATGATAGTCAACATTGCAGTCCCCAACTTTTCTCCACATAATTTCAAAGAATTCACTTCCTCCACAATGATAAGTCGCGATCCTGTGTTTGCAGGCATGTTAGGCGTACACATTCTCGAACCATCAGTCCACCGTTTCATAACTGTGTCGTGAGTGTCGTACCAAGTTTCGTCCAAATAGAAAATTTGCCGTTGTTCTTGTCTACATTTAGTTATTTGTTACACAATTTCACCATTCTTCTGCTTTCCATAACTGCTTGACGTTTGTTTATTATTTTAAATCTAAATCCTAGTTTCTTTATCCAATTCTGAAGAGTTTTGTCACAGCAGCTTACGTTGTGGCCGGAAGTATTTAAATGCATCCGAATCTTATTCACTGGTATCTCTGTTTCGCATTGTTCACCATCGCTATTCGAATCACTACAGTGGAAAAAGTTTGCGTTTTTATCACGCTCGATATTACGATTAGTACTTGTCCAAGGATGCCACATTTCAAACAGATAACAAAAACTTTAGGCAATTATAACTGCACCAACATTAAATTTCAACACTCAAATCGCGATCAGTTCCTGAACAGAACACGTCAGCGATAGCCATCCCCGCATTCCCTGATTTTTATTCGTCTCCGTGACATGACTTCAAATTTAATTCTATGTCTCAGACAATCATAAAACTCGGTTTCGGTTAGTAAAAATTATCCAATACGAACAGCCAATTCTATACTCCACGTGGACTAGTTCACAGCCGGTTTATTTCTATGTATTGTTTTTTTTGCCTTTGCGAGTGCCGCCAACTTCAAGTGTGCACGATAGCGTTTACTTCGACTATATCTATCACAATTTGAGGAAGTTATCACATGATCGGCTGCCTGAAAAAAACCTTGGTTATGTGAGGTCAGGGAATATGTTTTCTGCTGGTTCGAATTAAATAGAGGTTCTAAAATGATAACTTACCTGCTGGTGTTATCATTCAGGTTTGAATTGTCAATTCGGTAATCCCCGTAACTTGAATAAGGAAAAAAATCCGAATAAAATACACTACTTCCAACTTACATTTTTCAATTTGACTGATTTTATTCTTTATGGGTCTTTGAAATCAATAAAGTTTATTATTATTATTATTATTCTAGGCTGGGTATGCTACGCTGAAAAAACACACGGATCCTACATTTTACCGTTTATATCCACGACAAAATCGCCGCAGCAAATCATGGGCTCCCTCATAAAGCAGTGGGTTGGTCATAATCTTGGAGATCGCCAGATTTACCACGTTACCGTCATGCCATGTTATGATAAGAAACTGGAAGCCTCGCGCCAAGATTTTTTCAACAAAGATACCCAAAGCCAGGAAGTGGATTGTGTGATAACCGCAAGTAGGTGAATCCGCTTAACATAGTTGGCAGCAGATACATTATTCTCGATCGTTTCAGTCGAGTTGGAACAGATGATGGATAAAGACGGAGTGTCTTTGGGCTCTTTACCGAATTCAAAACTCTCCCAACCTTGGTTTTCTAACTCCGACAGCGACGTTGCACATTCCCTGACAAGGCATATAGGGTCTAGTTCTGGCGGGTATGCCGACCACATCTTCAAATATGCAGCTAGAGAGTTGTTCGGGGAAGAGTGTGATAATTTGGAGTACAAGAGCTTAAGGTGCTTTGAAATTTTGGCTGTATGGGCGATAATTATCGTGGTGTTGTTTCAGGAATCCAGATTTCAAAGAGGTGTTGTTACAGAAAGACGGTAAGGTATTACTGAGATTCGCTATCGCTAACGGATTTAGGAACATACAGAATTTGGTACAGAAACTGAAGAGAGGAAAGTCGCAATATCAGTATGTTGAGGTTATGGCATGTCCGTCAGGTGAGCACTTTCGCAAACAGTATGGAAAGCAAGACAGATATGCACAGTATTTTTTGAGATGACTGGCGTCAAGTTAATATTTGATAATGAAGTTCTCATTAAGACCCATAACATGTAGAATATTAGGGTTATTATAACTGTTTATTCACGGAATGAACCCTATTACTTTACAATGATGAATTGTTACATCATCATCACCATCACAGCTATTACACAACAGCTATTATGTCTCTCGTCCACTGGGAGCGGAAAGCTGCGATAATTTGCGAAATCAATTCGTCAGAATTTGTACAACGCACGAACGATCCAAACACATGGATCGGTAGGGAACCGCGTCCACTTGGCCCGTATCGTGCGTCAGTTTTCGTCCGACTAGGTGGGAATTGCGAGCCGATCCCGTTCTGCTGGGATATGATTGCGATCTAGTGCGTAAAAAGTTGCAATAACGTATTGAAATGAGTCTTTTCTCGTTCGAAAATAAGAAAAGTGGTGGTCATCGTCGATTTGAAGATCATGCCACAAATGAGAAAATTCACCGAACTTCTTTCGTTTTGCGTAAATGCGATTCACCCACAGTTCCCGCCTTCGTCGATATCGCCTGTGCCTGTTACGACAATGAATCAAATGTGGTAATTCCAAAGCAATAAAAATCTCCATCAAAATAAATAAAAAACCCAAAGAACCATCTCGCCTGCTACGAGACCGGACTAATACTGAGCAATGGACGATGTGCATCGAACGATTTCGTACGAACAGCGTTCGGAAGGGTTCTTGCAGTACCCTCCTTTGCAAGGGATTCAGCAGCCTCATTGCCTTCCAGGCCAGTATGGCTAGGAATCCAGACCAGAGAAAATCTGTTATTCCATCCTCCTATCGAGAAGAGTATTTTTTTGCAATTTGCTACTAATTTAAACGTTGCTCGGTAGGAGCCATGAGCTTCCAACGCCGCTTGACTATCCGAGAATATTTTTATTGACTTGTGTATGAGGTTGGGTTCTTCCAATCTCTCCGCACACAATTCAAGTAGCGTAAATTTCTGCTTGAAATGCAGTCGCGTAGGTTCCTAGGGAGGTTGATATCTCTGTGCCTGTGGATATAACTAAAATATTAACTACATTGTAAATATTTTCCATTGTTTTTCCAAAAATTGTATTATTAATTTCGCCGTCACGTAGTAACTCGCTTGAACAAAGATCTGCAAACTGCCGCTTGAAATACAGTCGCATAGGTTCCTAAGCAGGTTGATATCTCTGTCCTGGGTTCGCGACTGAAAACACCACCACCATAACTGGAAGGTGTTTTTGTTCCATCTGTGAACCAAAAACTATCTGCTCTTCCAGTCATCTCTACTCGGGAACAGTTGCACATACTATGTTCATTGGGAGAAATTCTAATACATATATCATTAATATTATCATTTTCGATTTCTTGTATTTTCCTCAGGATGTTTGAATGGAGGTGCTCAAGTTAGACCAAAGACCGGATCTACTGTAAGAGAACTAACGACGGAACTGGAAAATATGTACAACTCTCTTCCGTGTCATTCTCCAGAGGAAAACAAAACCGTATTGGAATTGTACGAAGCTTGGTTGGGCGGTCAAGAAAGCGACAAATGTAGTTCCGTTTTGCACACACAGTATCATGCCGTGGAGAAAGAAGAGACTATGTTGAATATTAAGTGGTAGAAAATGTTAGCAACTGGGAAAATTCAGTTTCAGCAATGAATAGACGTTTTGATTATAAACAAATGTATATTAACTTGAACAAACACTGGGGAAAACTTATCCTAAGTAGTATTTATTTTGAATATAAAATATATAAAACGTGAAAAACAGTAATTTTACAACACAAATCTGTAACATTACTACACATTAATAAACACTTTACAGTTGTTACTTTATAATTTTTTTCCTTAAAACTATTTTTATCTTATTTACTATCACTTCACAAATACGGCTGCCACCCAACAAAATGCTTGCACAAGTTCTCTGGGTCAATGGCTTGCTGTATCAAAGTGCCAACCTGATGTTCAATACTCGTTGGATGGCCCAATTCAGTCCCTTGTAATTTCTCCCGAAGACGTAATAAGGCTCGTTCTGCAGTATTGTTGATTGTTGTGGCATCTGGACAAAATAAATGACAGAGTATGGCTATGACTATGATCAATGTTATGTAAAAACTTTATGGAACCTTCGAAGAAATTTCGTCAGAAATTGCGAAAATTATAAACTTCAATTGAGATGAAAAACACTTCATCTCTTAAAGACGCCAACTTAGTTCATGAAACCCGCGTCGAGAACAGTATTTCAGTTCTGATGTTTGGAAAAGTGCTTGTTTTCAAATCTTTGGGATGTTCTTTCTTACCTTCATCATAAGTAGATTCGCTAGACAAGGTACTTTCATAGCTACCATCATCGGTTTGACGTCTGCTGGCTTCTGCTGCTGTGACTGTCCACACGTACAACGGATCGTACAAAAGGACCTCCAGAATAG
Source organism: Leptinotarsa undecemlineata (assembly GCA_015342065.1). Taxonomy (NCBI): domain Eukaryota; kingdom Metazoa; phylum Arthropoda; class Insecta; order Coleoptera; family Chrysomelidae; genus Leptinotarsa; species Leptinotarsa undecemlineata. Next base: position 1,146 of record WOGP01004249.1, on the reverse strand, counting down.
TGATGATAGTTTGCGCATTCTGACGCAACACCTCCATGGTATTTTCGCAAGACCTACAGCAAATTTTTTTAGCTACAGAAGATTCAGTGAAATGTCTTGAATTCACCTTTTGAATATTCCCTCGACTCCGGAAACTCCCATCCCGTCCACCATATCTCTCGTTAGTCTAAACGGCACCGCCTCAGGAGTAGGTAGCACTTTCCCTTGCTCAAAAGCTATACCTGAACAAATTAATGAAACATTTAGTAAAAAAAGTATAAACAATTCATATTTTTCACCGTCTCCCCCAAAATCGAAGTTCTATACTTGCCAAAATCAATATGGACGACTTCCGCTGTTGTTTTGTCTATCAGGATATTACTAACATGTCGATCTCCGATCCCCAAAATATATCCGCACATACTAGTGGTAGCGACGCTGTGTATATAAGCTCTTCTCCTTTCGTACCAGATCGTCGGTTGAGGGAAAAAGCTTTCGAAAAATTTATGAAATACCGGTTTAAAAGATCGACAGATATCTTTGTATGTTTTCAGTTTAATTTCGACTGACTTTCCGGCACATCCCTGTGAAAAAAGTTTATGTTGAAATATTCATATGGGCCATTATTTGAGTGCATAAAAGTTCCTTATAAATGTACTGTTAAATTATTTTCAATCGTTTTTGCAGATACTGCATTATTAATATATAGATGAGATATAGATCTTTATTTTATATTCAAACATATACAGCATTATGCACAAAAACACACAGAACAGCTTATTGGTTATAGTACGGCTCTGGCAAACTCTGAAAACCTGGTTCGGTTTCCAGCGGGGAAGGCACAAAGTATGTGATCTGCTGTTTCATCACTTTCCAAACAGAGGCGACACACACACTGTCTTTCGACAGTCAGAGTCTTTGCATATGATGATTCAAATGACAGTGGCCTGTGAGAAGGTCTCTGAGACATCGTAGTTCGTCCCTACTGTCGCCCAACAACTGTTTGGTATCAAGATTCGAAGGGTAAATAAACGCCTTGGAGTGAGCCAATCCTGGAAGATTCTGCCAGAAGTCCATACATCTTCTTGTCATCCAGGTGTTCAATGTCTGTTTGGCAAAGCCTAAAGCGATGCCAATGACCGGTTCTGGTCCGATGAAGCTGCTTGC
>WOGP01004248.1:0-14219 GCA_015342065.1 Leptinotarsa undecemlineata | reverse complement strand
ATTTTTTATATAATAATAGACAATGGAAGCCAAAACTAATGAAATTCATTATGAAACTTTGTCAATCACCTTCAAACAATTATTCCCCTATCTCCCATGTATGTCTGAGGTAATCTCCCAAATATTTAATTCAAATGAGGAGCAACAAATTGTTTAATAGCGTCATGAAAAAGCCTATAATTGACCCAATGATTTTCAGAAAAAACCAACTCATGGAAAGATGACGATGGGGGGGGAACTGATTGAGCTGATGATAAGATTAAGTGACGCCATTTTACATCCTGTTTGGCGAACGGTCCAAGATGTTAGAATAGATTTTTAGACACTTTTTGTATGGGTATGTCCTTGTATTTCTATAAAATGGGTATCAAATGTGACATCACTCTAAATACAATATGATAGACCCTCCAAGATGGTGGACTACTTTGTTTATGCAACCCCATGATATGGACATGAATGATAGGATCCAAGTGGAAAAAAATTCAAAATGTAAAATAAAATTACTGCCAACAATTACAAAAAGTAAAAACAATAATAAAAATAGGTAATAAACTAAACACAATATCAATTTCCGACCGTTTATTCTAACTAATATGATGTCCGTGGTACTGTCGAATCCTTCGATACTACAGCACTGAACACGTTGGATGAGAATCTCATCCTGAGAGCAGTTGAAGGTGCCCGGCAACACGGGCGGATCTCTTGGTAAGAGAGCCTACTGGTGATATTATTCTACTGTGCCTGAGTTATGTTTTATCTCATGATTATAATTTGGATACAATTTGCCAATGACTATTTCACACAAATTGGACTTCATTTAGAAATAAAAAAATTATTACCTGCTTTGTACGCTGCCTTCATTTTGGTTCATCACGGAATGGCAAAGTTGGGGTCACTTTCTAGAAATAAGATAGTCTTGAGCGTGTCAGTTATCCCTTTGGACATTCATCTGAAGAAACTTTACTTCTGCAACTAGGCTGAAAAAAGTCTATAATAAATACGAATGTCATGCTTATCAATGCGTATAATAAAATACTAGCTAATCACTGTCTGTACATGAAAGTTATTTGAGAAATATTTCATTAGGAGGTCTTCAATAACACAATAGAAGCCAAAACAATAATTCCTAGGATGTTTGTGTTTGTATGTACTAATCACAAAAATAACAACAGTTTTAGAAGACGCTTTGCCTGCAGTGCCTGAACGAAAGTAGTGGTTCATGAATCGCTGGAGATTAAATTCATTTGGAAAAGCATTCTCAGGAAGTTTATTCCACATAAACGCAGTTTATAATTATATGTGGACGAGATGTAAAGAAATATAAATAAATGTGATAACTTCTAGTCGTATTTTATAATGACTGAAAGTTATGAAACAAAAGGTACTGTAATAATAATATAATAAATATAAATATAAATATAATACTGTAATAATAATAATAAACATCAGTAAATTCTAATTAATCAGCAACCAATATTTATGAATTTCGCCAATCAAATATGATAAATGAATGGAAAAAATATATACTTACTTAGCTTTCTTTACAGACCATGAAATTATTTTTTTTTGTTGGATACCAAAAGAAAGCTATATATCTTCAATCAAGGTGACTTTTACGGAGAAGAGAATTTTATTAGTTATTTTCGGGTGAACTCTCACATATTGCTATTTTTCAATCACACTTGAGATTCATATTTTTTTCAGATTATGTAAAAATGAAAACCAAAAGAACTGCAACTCCTTCACAAAAATAGTCTTTCGAAGAATTTAATGAGTAATTGTTACATATACACTTGGTTATGTCAGATCTCTATATTTCAGAATAATTGAGGATTGTTTTAATCAATTCTATGTTATGGAATTGGCCAATACTTGATGAAAATCCATGAAGGATTCACAAGTAGCACTTTATTGTAAGATTTTTCACAGAAATGTTTACAAAACTGCAACACGAGTTTCGTTATACCATAGCTCCTTCAGGCGTGTTCGTACTAACTGCTGAGACAACTGGGCATGAATTATGTTCCCTCAGAGTACTTTTACAAGAATATGATTCCTGACTTGCCAATGTCCTAAATGGTGTGGCAAAACAAAAAAAGTCCATAATATTTGTGGTTTTCATCTAAAGTTCATGAATGCATCTACTAAATGTCTAATAGTGTGTACTAGTGATATAAAGGTATTGATTATAATTCACAAAAAAAGATCCAAAACTATTTTATATATTTCTCAAAAATCGTGAAAGTATAGTTTTTCAATAAACCATTAACTTCACTCATTTATTGCATTCGTGTGAGTAAGGTATTAAACATATTAGGATATTGGTTATTAAGAAAAATTAATGTGCTCTAAAAAAAGGATGCAAAAAATGAACCAAGAATGTAAAAAAAAACGAATTTCGCAAATGGTGGTCTACTTACATGCAAAAAAAAAATGTGTAGAAATTCCTTTTGAAAATCGATAAATCGTGAACAGCACCCATAGAGCCCCGAAACATAATCAGAATAATTATTCAATCAAGAAATATGTAATTATAATTATATTACTTTGTGATTATTGAATTTAAAATAAAACTGACGACTGACACCCACCTACTAAATCATTAAATCAACTACTACACAGAATGGTCTGTGAACTACTGACAAGTGACTAATGACAACTGACGACACATGACAATTAAAAGACCTTTAAAAAATATCCGTATAGAAAGTAATAAAATACCAACATACACTAAGAATTCACATGAAAACTACCAAATAGCTATACAACCAAATTTCAGTAGAGCAACGCAGGAAAGTATACAATACAAACACGTTAGGTCAAAAACGATCAGATGCTCAAAGTGTAGGTGAAAATATTACAGAAATTCTATCCCAACAGCAAACCGTTATTTTTAATATTTCAATCACCAAGTGGTCATCTACAAGAGGAAGATCAAACTAAGTCTACGTATCATATTGACCTTATTTATAACAAAGATACCTCTGGTGGGTGTCGATAGCACTCCAGTAATATTCATTACTACACCAAAGGTTGTAAACAGTTCATCACATATTGAGGTCGTTGACGTTTTAGTGTTAACATCATGGTGTTTGAGGAAATGTTCAAAAATCTTTTGGATAAATATAGTTGGATGGATGGTTTTCGATATATCTAGCAGGTTTTTTTTCCAAAATTTGGAATTATAAAGTTGTGCCAAGTCCAATTGAATTTTTCTTTTGGTCAAATATTCTACAGTGGTAAGACTCTCAAACGATATATATGAAGTCGACCCGTGATATACATGGTATGAAAACCCGCTTACCACATATTGTAAATAAAAATTTGCAGAATCTTCCTTTTTTTAAATGGAACGCCCTGTATATTATTGATCCATAAGGAGCGCTAGCGAAACCTCTACAAATTTCATTAGGTATTCCCTTTGGCTAGGTTCAATTGTTTATCTAAAAAAAAGCATTTTTTTTGGAAAAAATGGTTGTTCTTCCTATTTCTACGCCATAAACTCGATGAAAGACTTTTTTCAAAGCAAAATTTATTTGACGACTGATAAGAATGTTCAAAAGATATCTTGTTTCAATTTTGTACATTATAGCGTGTTCTATGATTTTTTTTTATATTTCTTTTTTTATTCTAAAAATGACAACTCTCTATTGTATGGCCATAATATTCATGATTTTTTTACTGTGAAATCCATATATGATGGCTGTGATCGAGATATATGTTATGTTTATGAAACATTTATTCTCTAAATAGAACACGGTGCAATTTCTTCATTTGATGCATAGTTTTTGCCCAAGCCTTTCCTTAAAATAACGCCCCATGCCTAAAATTATCTGTTGCTAGATAAACAAGTTTTGAATTACACCGCAAAATGTACGTTCTTGAATAATTACATTAATTTCAATAACCTCGATCTGTGCCATAGTTTATCGGTCTAAAACAACCTTCAGGAAATAAAATAAAATTAAACGATTTGTTAAAACTGGATGTACCAATTATTCTAAACATGAGCGCATCAAGCTAGCTACTAATGAAGATAATGAATTGCAAGTTCTTCTTGCTGTTGAAGAAGATCCTAGTAGGAGTCAACGACAAATTGGTGAAATAGTGGATATAAGTGAGAGATCAGCGTAACAAGTTTTGAACAAACATCGCTTTCAACCTTCATTAAACTTTTCCTTTTTTTAGTTTTGTAGTTTGTCAGTTGACAAATTTAAATATCTAGAACTCAAGCCCTGAATTGATGAATATACACCATAACATAAAAAAAATAGTGATATTCATAATGTCTTTTCATTTAATCTTGTTTGGTTTGATATTGCATGATTTATGTAAAAAATTCTGCATCCAATGAAAAAAATAATTTTCAATTTAGAAAAATGTGAGAGGTACATACATTTATTTCGTAAAAAAATATTTGTTTGGACACGCTATACTGTACCAAATTGAAACAAGATATCTTTTGTATATTCTTATCAGTGGTCAAATGGTCATCGAGTTTATGACTTAGAAATAGGGAGAACGACCATTTTTCAAAAAAAATGCTTGTTTAAGATAAACTATTGAACCTAGCCATAGGAAATACTGGATGAAATTTGTAGAGGTTTTGTTGGCGCTCCTCATGGATCAATAATATACAGGATGTTTCATTCAAAATAACGAAGATTATGCAAATTTTTATATGCAATATGCCGATACAAAATCAAATACATCGTGTCTCGAAAATTAAAAGAGAGTTCATTTTTCTTGAAATTTTCATGAATCATAGACTACAAAAAGACTAACACAAAACTTAATCAGGTACCTTTATGAGGTAGGTAACATGACCCTAACAAATATAATTATCTATCTCATAATAGCAATAATGGATGATCTTCATGTGAGGTAACAGAACGCGGTTCTTCCACTTGACAAAGTTTGAAAAGGCCTTATAAAATATGGCGTTCCATTCAATTATTTTAGAACAAATCATAATTGGAACTGTCGACTGAGCAATTCCTTCTGCATTTGACAAATCATTGTTATGGTGGGTCCGAGATTAGTATAATCATTAAGTGTAATAGAAACAACACCTCTTGCAGAAAAGCTGGCTATAACTTTAAAGTAGACATGCTGATTCATTTTTGCTTATGATTCGTCATCATTCAATATTTGTCGTTCATTGTAACAAAACTTAAAACATCTTTTGAGTTGTGAGTTTTTATTACTGAAAAGAAATGACAACTTTTAGCAGATAATAAATTATTCGCATGAAACTTTGCCATACAAGCACAGCGTACAAGTATGAACGAACATACCGTGATCAGTGTGATCTCAGAATAGTAGAGAACTCAAAAACTCCTGCAACAACATGAAATCTCTAGAGAATACTGCATGTGCGTATTTTTACTAAGCGTTTATAACGATCACGCTCACGACTGCAGTTTTTCCCGTTCCAATTGCTTGCGAGCGGTACTATCGTAAACTCAAGTGACATGGATTTCGCAGAAATTTTTGGGCGTTCATGTGAACCTTACAAATGATTCAGTTTTGTATACATTGTTTCTGGTTCTTAATCAAATAATTTGATTTTCCTTGTCGCCATCATTAAAATTCAAATGAAATATTTCAAATACAAATTTGAAAATTGCTGATTGAATGGAACTGGCCGATTCTTGATAAAAATCCATAATAAAACTAACTAATAAACTTTTTAATAGAATTTTCACTATAAAGGGTTTAACGAAAACCACCACCGGTATTTGTAAAACCCTTTATAGTGAAAATCATACAATAAAGTGTATTAGTTCGAAAAATTGCGCCGAAATATTTACAACGTCCACTTTGATCCACCTCTTCAGATAGATCGTTGTGAACTTGTCGTGACGTCATGAATGACGCTTAGTGGATCGCACGTTAAGAAAGCACTGTTCTATCACAGAACACCCTATGTAGTTAGGGTGTTCTGTGGTTGTATGTTCTATGCCACGTTTGCGTATTGCATTGAAGACATTTTAGTTCTAGTTCAGTTTCGTCTCTGTCATGGTAGTGGGCGGACGTGCCGATAGCGACTGTCAACAAAGAAGGTACGCGGACGCCATTGTTGGAGACGGAATTCAGTTCATGTTGTGAATGTCCGCCGTTTTATAACATGCAAGCATAAAATTGAGTTCTTAAAAGTGTTTTAAATAATGGGGTGCAGTATTGTGTAAAGCAAGACTTTTGCACTCCCAGGACAAAGTTTTATTATAGTTTTTTACTATAATAAAAAGACTACTGGTCATAATAGCGCCATCTGGAAGCTGGGACCATGATTAAATAGAAGAAAAAGAAGCATACTGTCAAATCTCTCCAAGCCATTCGAGTTGAATCTGAAACAACAGTTGACTATGTTTTACGAACAAAACAAACTATTGTCATCCTCACAGCACGGTTTCACTAAATCCAAGAGTAGAGTCAGCCCTATGTGAGTCGAGCATTGTTAATGCTATCGACAAGAAAAAATGTGTCATGTACCTTTTTATAAATTTCTCACGTACTTTTGATTGCGTGGACTATCTAAGATTTATAGATCAGGTGTAAGAGGGGTAACACATGATTTGTTGAGACCTTATCTTACTGGTAGGAGGCAAAAAGTGAGAATTGGTCAATGTACAGGCGATGATTGTGATATAGAGCAGGGAGTTCCCCAGGGTTCGAATTGAGGTCCCTTTTTTCTTGTTATTTGCTAATGATCTAATTACGTTTATCAGTAAAACCAACTTGGTGTTTGTTACAAGTTATGCTGACGATACAAATATTTTGATTGTTGAAGACGACATGGAGGAGGATATATATGATAAAATGATGTTGTGGGCTGAAAAGAACAATTTGAAACTCAACAAATCTAAAACTAACACTATATTGTTCAGCAGACGTGGTCAAAGGGATTCGAATATGATACTAAATGAAAATAGTGAAACATCAATTAGTCCTGTTGAAACTGTGAATATGTTAGGAATTTTTCTAGATAAAAATTAATATGGAATCAACATATTGATACCTTATGTAATAAACTGAAGAAAATCTGCTATTCACTGCAGCTCTAGTATACTTTCAACATTGTATGTACCAATCTCACACCTTCGATATGGCATTCTCAACTGGTAGTTGAGAATGCCATAAAAGCACTCATTCAAAAAATGAGTGCATTTGTTAAAATGATGTTTCTCCTCTAGAAATATGCAGTTAGAATAATAGCTAAGCTAGTGATTCATGTTATATGATTTTATTACCTGAATACTAATTTGTGTTTCAAAGCTAATTTGGCTTGTCAATGTGGCTTGTACGAATGCAAAAATATAAAGCAAAGGTACATATTTGTAGAAAAGTGTGTTCAAAGAGTTTCTTCAAACAAGAATCGAAAGCAGTGATTCATGACACTGTTTTTTGACCTACTTATGATAGAAGTGATACGATATGCATTATTTGTTTATTCTCAAGTAAGTATTTTGATTCGTAACATCAATAATTTGAAATTTTGCTGAAATATGCCAAAGTGTGCTTTTTATGTATGATTCAAAGAAGAATGATTCTTCAAAGTAATCCTTTATTCCAATAACCAGAACTATAATACTCTTCTTGATGTGCATTTCACCAACAAAGAAAAACGTTTTCATCTACTGAAGATACGAACCTGGTTGGAGGAGCGCGTGTCAAAAAGAGTATTGGAGTTCTGGCCGATAGGAAAATTTCTTGTTTCGGTTCCCGTTCAACCTTTTACTCATCCATCTTGCCATAATAAACTCACAATGTTTTTCAATGTATTTGTGAAACTTCATTTTAGGGAAATCGATAAGTGATTTCGATTGGCATAGACTGACAAACATTGACTTTCGGGGTATTTTATTGGAAAGTGGGAAAGAAGAAGTGATAGGTCATTCCCAATCGAATTCAAAAAGTTCTCTTTGTATTGTAGATTACTTCGAGTATGTTCTACAAAGTAGATGTCTGGGATATTATTGGAAGGTCATTGCATCAATGGTGAGCAAAAATGGTTCTTCAAAGGTTATGCTGTGTTATTCGAATTCATTTTATCGCTGCCAATTAACAAAATAACCCCAAAGGCTACCTCCAGACTCGCGAATTCGGATTTGATAAAGTATTTTTCTGACATGCCCTCCTTTCTCCAAATTCGTCATCGTTCCGATTACATTTTACGTGGACAGGATCTATCTGTGTGACTGTTGCGCAAATTTCATCTTAGAGAACTTGGAAGAGTTTTTGAGGTTGAGACTAGTAACTGGACCATCGAAAAATCACTGTTCACTGAGATAGAGTTTCTTTGGTAGTGCCAAGAATATTGCAAAAATGCCTGCTCTGTTAGCATACACTTCGTTTCTATATCAGGCACAAATTTTTAGAAGTATGAACATCCTTTTCAGACCAACTTCGAAACTTGGATATCTTTTGGGTTTGAAAAATGGTCTGAAACTTGGACCAACCGCAAATTACTGTTATATAACTGATATATAACTTCTAGATTTGATAGAGTTTCTGTTACTTTGATAGTGCCAAGAAAACTGCAAAAATACCTGCTCTGTTAGTATCAGCCTCGTGTCTGCATATGGCACAAATTTTAAGAAGTATCTACACTCTTGTTAACCCAACTAAGGAACTTGTAAATATTTTGGGGTTAAATAATGGTCTGAGATTTATACGACCACAAATTACTGTTCACTGAGATATAATAACTTTTAGATTTAATAGAGTTTCTGTTACTTTGGTAGTGACAAGGAAACTGCAGATATAACAGCTCTGTTAGTGTACCTTATTTGAAATTTTGCATGAATTAACGAATTGGAAATCTTAGTTACTTTTCTGTCAAGGACTTAGCTCCAACAAAAAATCATCCACCATATCGCTGGTAATGAATTGAGGTTATGTGGAATGCAGATGAGCAAACCCTCCGCTGGGACGTGAAATGAAGAGTTGCCCCCTTTTTTCTCCTGGAGGAGGGGGCAAAACGTGCAGATTTCGAACAGTCACAAGCAATAGTTGCTAATAGACGGATTTTTTAAAAAGTTTCATTGCTTTCCTCTGGATCTGCACCTGATGAGAGATGGTCTTGTTACGATTGTCTCTGTGTGTCAATACGTGTCATATAAACAAGATGAAGGGTTTTTCTAGCGAGCGGTCTACCGTCTATGCAATTCAGTCGTATTTCAAAATTTGAGGTCATTGAAAGAAAATAATCGTGGATGCGGCATGAGTCCAGACTAAGACAAATGTACTCAGCCTTCATCAAGTCTTATTTACGCCGGTTGCTAGGCCGGAGAAAACATATAGTTTGTGTGAGAAGGGACTATGGGTAAAAGCCACGGTTGTATACAGACACTATTCTCAACTGTCATTGTCTCTGGTCGTTTCCATGAACCTGAGCAGACATTTCCTTGTCATATGAACAAGATGGAAGGTTTTTGTAGCGAGCAGTTTGCTGTCTATACAATTCAGTCATATTTCAAAATTTAAGGTTATTGAAAGGAAATAATCGTGAGTGCGGCATGGGTCCAGACTAAGACAAATATACCCCGTCTTCACCAAGTCTTATTCACGCCGGTAACTAGGCCGGTACATAACTGTACCAAGCCTTTATCAAATCTTATTACGCCGGTAACAAGGGCGGGAGATGTACAGTTTTCTCAACTATTCGATGATACCTTCGCTGTGTAATAATATTGTTAGCTATTTCTTAAGCTCGCTCATATTTTTGACAGCCTTCTTAGATAGTTTGTGAGACAGCTGATTGGCAGTTGAAGAAATTTGAGAAAGTAACCGCAACAGATTTATATAAATCTGTTGATTATGTGGGGTTCTTGAGACGAGTCCAAATAACCTCAAAGTTTCCCATTATCCAAGGACGACGTCTCACATCCTTACCTCCGTACATTCTGCCTGAAACTGAAACAAAATTTATCGTCATTTTCCTCATGAATATTTCAGAGGGGTAATGATTCCAACTGGACCCGCCCATATACTCTGGCACACTTGTTAGCTTTTCAAGGCATCAATTAAGCTTTGATTGGGTATGGGTACGGTTGTTATCGATTACTTGGTGTTTTTTTCAGTTTTGTGTTGACGGTAATGTTTGGGAGGAAGGGGGGAGTGCGTGCTCGACTATGTATACTTTGTGCGTGTACTGACTGCCATGTTTTACGAGTTTGCCAAAGAGAAACATTCACGCCTAACTCGTTGAATCAGTGGCGTGCTGCTGGAATTGAGAAGGGGTTAGCGAAACGCGTGTGCTCCAATACTTGAGTGGAAAATGTGAAAAATGCACTATTCATGAAACACTACGAGATATCTGCATCAAAATAAAAGTGAAAGATTTTTCAAAGATACTGAAATATGAGTCGAAAAGGGACTATTTTTAGGAGAGATTAGTTTTTTTGTGCAAAATCGTTTTTGGCTCCATCCCTCTCCATCTTTAAAAAAATGTGGAACCTTCCAAAAACAAGTAAACAAGTAAAAACAAGTAACTACAATAATAGATTTGTAGTGCTCACACAGAGGTATTTTTCAGATACAAATCGGAAGCAAAAATCCTTCCAAAACAACTACTTTCACAAATATGTCATAGGAACGCTACACACTGTGACATATCAAGATTATTGATATGAATTGTCATTCAATGGTGTACTTCGGTGTTTCGGTACAAGGCACTTGTCTCATCATTTCATTAGCACCGTTTTGGATAACATTACAAGATAAAACACTCAATTATTCCATAACATTACGACATTAGTCACCGGAAGACACAAATCTGCACTACACATCTTCATGAAGAGTATTTTATTGCAGATTTTTTTTCTTCTATTCTCTGGAACTTTTATACATTTTTTTTGTTCACTTATGGAGAAGGAGAGAGTCAAACATGTTTTTACAAAAAAAAAAGTTGATACCACGGTAAATCAAGAAAAATGCATATTACTAGATTAAGAATATAAAGTGACATTTATGTCGGACCTTTTTTAGTGGTAAAGTGATAAAACATGTAATACATTGATGTAGATGTCAAGAAGATGTACCAGATGTACTGAAAAATTTCGAAATTGTTTTAATCAAAACGCTAATGTATATAGAAATACGGGCTAAGATGAATATTTATCGCAGAGGACACAGGAGAGTGTCTCATACTTAACCAGAAGAGGATCGTTTGAGGATCGGACACACCAGAAAAACACATGAATATTTATTTAAGAAACAAATTCCCAAACTATGTGAATTTTGCAATACACCATTGACAGTGGAACACATCATATGTCTCTGCCCCTACTACAATGAAGAACGAGAACTAATGAACAAGATGGGGTGGCCCAAGTCAGATGACACCCTGTATAAAAGATTCATGGATATATTCTGAGAGCCCATAAAGATGCCAATAGAAAAATATGGACAGATTTTCAATATGTCTGCGAATAAAGAAGATATAGGCAAAAAAATAATTTAGGATTTTTTGAACCGGAACCAAAAGAGATATATTCGATTTCTTTGCATCTGAAGCAAGTTGGAAGCAAGTTTTTGAAATACAAACGGAACAGAGAAAAGTATTTTTTTTATAATTCAGCTTTCATACAAAAGTATTTGTTTCGATATAATTTTTATTTCGTGTTATTGAAAGCTTATATGAAAACAGCTGATTCGCAAGGCTTTTCCTTTCAGTTTGTGTCTGAAAGTTACTTCTTAGCATGATCTACACATCTTTGTATGGGGTGAATTATTGTAATGGTTCACCTCCTTCCTTTCTTTGCAAGATTTCTACACTTTTTGTATCAAGATATAGAAATAGAAGGCCAAAAATTTTCTTCCCCAAAATTTTATCTCTCCTGAAAATTTTTCCATTCAATTCAAACAAGATTCCTATGGCTGGGATTTATTCAAATGAGCGAATGAATGTTATTTACGTACTGTCATTGATTACATGATTGCTTTCAACCCATTCTGTGACAAAAAAAGTCTTGATTATGAATGAATTGAGTGTTTTTTTATAATATTATCAGTTTTTGCTACTGAAGAGCCGATAAGGCCAGTATCTTACAGCGTAACATCAGATGTCTAGCAGTGAGGATGACAGTGTTCCATGTAAGGGCAATTTTTCTTCTTTCATCAATTATATTGTGTAGGAATCCTATGAATGATTTCTGATTCGATTCCATACAAATGTTTGGAATACAAAAGGAACAGAAAAAAAGTGTTTTTCGCATAATTCAGCGTTTATATGAAAGTATTTGTTTCGAAAGTACGTAAATGTTGTTCGTGTAAATCAATGGTTATATGAAAATAGCTGTTTCTGAAGGACTTTCCCTTGCAGTTTCTGTCTGGAAGTTACTTCTTTGCATGATCTAAACATTTTTGTATGGAGTTGATTTTTGTTTCCAATATTCACTCAAGTGTATCGGATTTTCACTGTTTTTTATACAGTTGCATAAGTTTTTTATACCAGATCCCTACACTGAGAATCTTTGTCCTCAACAGTTTTTTCCCCAACAACTCTTAATCAGTGTGGTAAATGTCCCAAAACGTGCGGAATGTCGAAACCAGGTGATTATCTAGTAAGCTCAGGCAAATCACGATGTACGACAAGCCCATGCTTCGTTAATGATTTTTTTTCCGGTGAATGTAAATGTGGGTACGTTTTTAGAAAGCAAAATCGTATAAAATTATGTAACTTTTGTGTTCCACTCAAGATTTACTAGACCAAAACTATGTTAAATTTACCGGTGCGGTATGTGTTTAAAATGCAAACATTTGTTTTTGTTACAAAACAAACAAGTTGTGCATTTAGTTTAACGACAAGGAAAAGTTTTTATAGTCTTGAATCAATTTTCGATATAGAACATGTAAAAAAACTTTTTCACTGCATCATTCAATGAGAATCTGTTAATAACAAAAATTTGAGCATATATTCCCATGTCAGTTCTGTATATTTTACTATGTAAGTTGGCTATGAATCAGTAAAGTGTGGAGTGTATCAGTATTCTTCCGAAAATAATAGTTCGAGAAGTAGTATCTAAGATGAATGAAATATATTTTTTCATTCATCAATTTCTATTTCATCCCTCCCCTCAATCGCCGCCCTTAATATGTCTCTTCAATCTTGGGAACAGGAAACGGGCCAAATCTGGTGCATATGGTGGCCGAGGCATGATTACGGTTTTAGTTTTGCCAAAACACTATGAACAAGCAATAACTTCAAGATAATGCTCCTTATTGACCGAACGACCATAAAAATCTGCAGACCACTGTCAAAAAACTCGAAAGAAAGCTTTCACAGAACAGTGTTTCAAGCTTTTGAGAAGCAGCCCCAGCTAAAACATATTGGTGTTGACACTATTATATACAGTTCGGAAACTTTTATCGTTCTGGAGAAAACCGATGCCTGGGTTCTTAAGGCATTGAATTGAATCTGGTTCCTTCCACTTCTAGATCCTCATTAACATATGCAACCTCCTGTTGCTGGTGAAGATGTGTATCGGCAGCTAATGCCCTGATCCAAATGTAAATGATCCTTACAAATTCTACCTAACTCAATCCCCAATTATCCAAATTTCGTTCCTTAGATCGAGCTTGCAAAATAGAATAAGTATCCACTCCCCACTCCTCAATTCCTCAAGTTTATGACGCAGATGTAGTGAAAATACTCCATCATTACGTCGTACACACCAGTAACACGCCCAATTACATTCTCAGAAGTGGATAACTTGTGTTTATCACTTTTAAACTGCGTTGAAAGATTCTTTGTTTGTCTTGGTGCTAAAAATCCATAAATACACCAAACTATATTTATATAACGGTTGCTCTAGGTCAAGAAATGACGCCTTACACAATGTGTTATCTGGTTGAGTTTGGTCGTACGTTCACAATGATTGTTGTCATGAAAACAGTCAACATCATTGTGAAACATCTCGTATTTGTGCATTTCGAAAACATGCCTTATCTCAGTTGTGGAGAAAGTTGAAGGTTGAGATATAATAAGCGCAAAATTTTCATTCTGGATGGAAGTGAACTTTATCCATTCAACAAACAAAGTAACCCAAACAAAGTATAGCCTATCCATTTCCAATTGGAACGGAAAAAAAATACAGGCATAAACATTTCTTGCCTGTGGGCCCTAGTCGCCCAGATAGTTAGTAAACGTGCTATCAAACGTAGTTGAGGAATAAAGGCTCGGCTAGCTGGACTGGCCGAATACTAATTTTTTC
>WOGP01004247.1:0-14220 GCA_015342065.1 Leptinotarsa undecemlineata | reverse complement strand
GGTAGATGTTACCCTCAGAATTTTAAATAGAAAGAGGAGTCAAGTGGCACATCATTTTGATTGGCGTTCAATTCTGCTTCCATTCTGCTATTATTTATTCAAATGATTATATTTTTCGGGAAGGGCATACCCAACACCTACAAAAAGTTAATGTTTGGGATGGCATTCTTGGAAATGCCTTTATTGGTTCATTATTATTAGAAGAAAATTTGACTGGCAATATGTAATTTGAAGAGACTATCAATCCTCTTATAACTCATGAGCTAGAAACCCAAATAGATACAGAAGGTAATGAACTATTGCAGGAGGATTTGTTACGTTTCAAGCAGGACGGTCCTCCACCTCATTATTTTCTTCCCCGCCGACAGTGGTTGAGCGAGATATTCCTGAATAGATGAATTGGCAGAAGGGAAGCAGTTGAATGGCCTTCGAGTTCGCCGAACGTAACAGCCTTAGATTTCTTTCTTTGGAGGCATCTTTAATCTGTTGTTTATAAAACACAACCTTCTGATGACCAAGAACTCCAAATACGAATTACAGCAGAATGCCAGTCAATTGCTAGTGAAGTTTTCGGTGATGTTAGAGGGGAGTTCGAAAACACTTTATTACTGTTTAGAGCAAAATGGACGACATTTCGAACAGTTTATGAGACAAGCGTGAGTAGATTTTATGTTTGAAATGTCTTTCTCGCAAACTAAACTTTAATTTGATAAAGGGCAATGACCAACAACTGAAAAATTCCACGTATAATACATTTATTTCTGTCATTCGAAGGTTGCTACCTACCTTTTTGGCCATTTTTATTGAAAGGAGTCAATACAATAATGCATCATAGAAAAGGCAAATTCTTATTACATGTGTAAGTTTTTCGAGAAATGCCCATCAAAAAATAAGTCAGGATACCATTGAAAGCAGAAATGAATGCCAATCAAAATGAGGTTCCACTTGACCATCCTTTCCATTTGAAATTCTGAAGGTAGCATCTAGCCCTCCTACGAGGTTGAACCACGTGGGCTACAAACAGTTTTTGAAAGTTTCTCCATTAACAATAAAATTGACGTGTTCTTTCGATTCCTCATATTGTTTACTGGAAAGAAGACTTTCATAGCATGACATCAAAAGGATGAATAGAAACGGTTTATGTTTTTTTAAACAGATTTAAAGTGCGCAAAACTGCATTTCATTCAAACTCACCAAATATTATTCCAATTAATACAGTAATATAATAAACAACTATTCAAATAGGCATTCCTCGTAAAGTCAGCTACGACGCTACTGCATTCACGATAGTATCGCACACACCCCCATTTTTCCCATGCAAATGAAAATTATGACTTGCTTGTTTCGCGGACGGAGGCATATTTGTCCCCGCTAGACGAGAATATGTAATTATTTGGTTAGTTTGTAATGAAATATGTCGGTTTTTCTATTTAATTGGACAATAGATGCTACTGATGATAAGGGGGGTACGCCAAAGGGGTGTTCTCGACGAAAACGGAGAAAGATGATAGATTGTGTAATGAGTTTGTAATGCTGATGACAGTCTGTAATCAAGTTCATGATAATGGATTCATCTGAGGAGATACAAATAATGTATCAAATAAGGGAGCGTTTCAATATTGTAAAAATATGGTGATATGAATAAATCTGAGGGAGGAATACGATCCGCTAAAGTTGTTCATATGCCTGGTTTAAAAAAATATATTTTACTTTTACTCCATAAAGGATGTATCTAAAATGACGACGTATTTCATAATTCTTATAAGTTTTCAATATGAACGTAAACACTAAACTACTTCATCTCAACTGTAAATGATACAATGTTATTTGAATGGCAAAAATTGCGTATCTATTCAGTTCTAACTATCATCAAATTTTCAACAGGACGTTTCATGTTGTGAATTCCTCTGTTCACGATTACGATGTTCGACTGTGCTTTATACTGTCTGTCCAAGATGCGAGGGGCCAACATTACGGGATCGTAAACTGTGATAGATATGAAGTTAGTTGAAATAGACTGTCTGTTTTATAGATTAATTGAATGATGTTGTGGAATTAAAAAAAATCATCTATTCTGGAAATATCGGAAAAACCTGCATTAGACAATTACATTCCAATTCTTTTTGACGTTAGTTGAAAATATATTGAAAAACAAAAAACCATTTCTAATTGCCACTTTTCGAATTATATACGATGGCTTTAACGGTTTTTCAATCCGATATTTTGTCATTAAAAACCATCACCAATTTTACTTTTTTACATGGATCAAGAAAATCGTCACCCGTTATATGTCAGCCCTTTTGGAGGCTAATATGTAACATAATCGAAATTTCCTAAATTTCAGAAGCTCATTCAAATGATATCTGGAATGGGTAACTTAATCCTAATTTGATTGATATTTCTCAATGTTTTCCATTGTCCCATAACGCTGACCCTCTTTATCTTAGACACAGTGTACTTGATAGTGTATCGCCTCCAGAGCAAACGTCCACCTAGAGATTGGATACTATTCCTGTGAAATTTAATGTCATAACATGTTTTAACATCTGAATGATTGAGTAAACGAACCGCCACTGTCAAAACTCCATCAACTTAACCATAATTCACAGCATCGAGCATCGAATCAGTTTGAATTAGTTCACCGACCTAAAAAGTTTTTTCAGACTGAATCCAGATGCCGTCTACCATCAATAACAGTCAAAATAAAAATCATCTCATCCACATTTTTTAACACTGACCCGTAAAATGGTAGAAATCAATTACACTATTCATTGTTATTACTGGAGTTTTTCTTCCAACACCAAACCATTATTTTACCACCTCGACACGTGTTTCAATCACCAAGTGATCATCTGCAAATGAGGAAGATCAAAAAGTTTGATCTTCCTTATTTAGATGTTTTCTAAAGGATTCAAGACAGAGAACAGAGGGTGTTTCGAAAAAGTTATTAGAAGGAAGAATAGTGTGATATACAATTGCAGAGGAGTGAAAGTACAGAAATGTCACGAATAACTGGTGTATATGTTCTTATTTGATTAATTTCTAAAAGATTATTTGTTCCCATGAAAGCGATAATGCATAAATGCCAAAATACTCCGAAGTTAATTTTTTTTTCAGTTATTGCCCACGAATAATGTTTCCCTACTTATTTCAGAGCACTGTGAAGTAGTATTTCCTTTCTGGATCATCCAAGAAACTCCATTATTAGATAAACATCTTCAATAACGTTATTGTTAATGATAGGTATTGATTCACCCGTCTGAACTGAATCACAAAACACAAAAGAAGTACAACAAAAGACAACACGATAACTTATTAAAGAATAATGTTTCGGTTTTCTCCGGTGATATATTGACTGATTCGTTTATAAGGAAGCAATCACACCAGATGCCGAGAGCAACGCTGCTGAAATCAATCTCTTCAGTATCGGACCCAGATTAAATTTGTTTAGTGGCCTTATATAGTGGAAAAAGCATATTGTACATTTGAAATTGATACTGAAATTTGAAGTCAAGTTCAGTCTCTTCATGAAAATATCGAATATGCATAACTATGGACTGAAGGGACTTGCGATTACAATGATATTTGACAAAATAAATTCAAAAACTTCGTTCAAATGGCATTCACAGAAATTATACAGACAATAAGGTAATGAATGTAAGGAAATAAAATTGATAAAATAAATTCAAGAATTTGAAAAAGTATAAGTTTTTTGTTTGTGCCAAAACTTTCCAAAACACTTAGATTTGGACGGTATTGTTATGTGACGGATATACAGGGTTTTTCTAGCTGAAACTTGTCAGGTCCCCTAATCTGCGAACTCGTGAAAAAAATTTAAAATCGCTGAGACTCGTAAATGTTTATTTCAAAGAAGAACACTTTCACCTAATACATCATCATTGTGTTTTCAACCCCCTCATCCCCAGCACCCTCTACTTCAGCATTTTCAATGGTACTGCTATACTCAATGATACATCATTTTGAAGGGAATTCAATCCCAAATACATCGGTGTACTGAAATTGAGGATCGATCAAGTGTTGTGAAGTTTAAATGAAAACAAAATTTTATCAAGATATTTTTATTTTTCATCACCTAAAGTATAATCATCATACCTTCACACATTTCTGGAGTTACTGCACGACACTCCACGTTGATTATCTTGATTATCATCAAGAAAATTTGGCTGTTGACATATAACTAAAAAGAAGATTCGTAAGATAAGCACACATTGTAAAGGTTATTATCACCACCAATCAATAATTGACTCATGATTTCACAAAACTCTTCACGTATGTCAGGATCGTCTTCATTCAATTCTTGTACCTACATTCTGCATTCCATAAAGTTGGAATTTAGCTTCTTTCAGAATTCAATGTACGCTGCTTTTAGAAATTCTAGAAATAGTCTCAAGTTGTCTTGAAGGTCGAATGTTGTCCATCACTGCATGTCCTACAACTGCAACCTCTTTATTTCTCAAAGGATTCTCTCATAAACTTATTCATGAATTTATTCATCAATTGAATCAAGAACTGACATGATGTGTTCTTTTCTGGATAAATTCCATTGAAAATTCGAGACGTGGCTCTAGCAGTTCGTCCATTTTCAAAATACGCATCTACAATGGATATTCTCTCTTGTATAGTATACACCTTTTTCAAATTGTTAAATGAAGTGAATCGAATACATCAATATAGCTAGGCCTACACACATATTCACACAGATATATGAAAACACATTACGACAATTTTTTTTTCATAAAACGTCTGTCTCACCTTCCTAACTATTATTGCTGGAAGCATATTATCTTTCAATACAGTGGTGCATCCACAGTGATCCTTTCTTACGATGACAACATTTAAGGTGATGAAAAATAAAAATATTTTGATAAAACTTAGTTTTCAATGAAACTTCAACAACACTTGATCGATCCTCAATTTCAGTACACCGGCCCACAAAATGATATGTCACAAGTATAGTAGTACCATTGAAAATGCTGAAGTAGAGGGTGCTGAAATAGAGGGTGCTGGTGATGAGGGGGTTGACAACACAATGATGATGTATTTGGTGAAAGTGTTCCCACCTGAAATGAAAATCGACGGGTATGAGCGATTTTAGGGAGATGACAAGTTTTAGCCAAAACACACTGTATAGTGTGGACGGTATCACGTTGAAATTATTCCATTGTTATAATATATTTTTTAAGTATTCACCAAACTCGAGTACCTATTCATGGAGCTGCAGTTTCGTAACAATGTATCACCTTTCCCTCCAACCGATTTCCTGGAGTCTTTGAAGCCCATTAGACACTCGTTAGGACAACAAGAGGATTGTTCCGAATTCTTGGTGTTCTTGTTGAATACTCTTGGTGAGCAAAACAATAAAAAAAAACAATGCTCTTGACCACTCTGGATTGAATGATTCAGTACAGTCTATCTCGTTCTGTGTTTCTGAATCTTTTGCTGGAAAAATCCTCACTTGTTTACTTTGTAGTAAATATTCAAGAGGTAGCAAAAACGAATGTGAATTTCTGGAACTTCAACTGACGTTTCCTAATATGACTAATAACCAGTCCGTGCAAAGCTTATTGTTGAATCATCTGAAAATGGAACTTTTAACTGGTGATGATCTACTGTATTGCCAAACATGCGCCAAACTAACTGACTATTATAAAAAAATAAGAATAGCTGAGGCACCAGTTGATCAATAATAACACGGATGATCTAGAAACAAGCCTCATTCTCTGACGTAAGCTCCAAACTATTACGAGGGTTTGAAATAGTTGAACACTTCAATCTAGCAGACTTCAATCATGATTTGTATTTTGTAATACATGATTTTTAAATTTTTAATTTATTATAATGATTTATAACAAATTTGAAACTTCCTTGATTTTTGAGCCACATAAAAATTTCAGAACAAAATGAATGGTGAATAAACATCAATAGTTAATCAGTATGATTTTCTTTGATGGACTAAAACTTTACGATTCTAGTTGGTGGAAAGTTTCAAATTCTTCAATTTTTAATTTGTAAATTTGAATTTACGGTTGAAATGTTTATTTTGTGCTTTCGTAAGGGTTTTCACAAGTTTCTTCAATTATCTTTAAAATACAAGATTCACAATATCTTGGAGTAATCGAAAAGTTTCATTTTATAATTCATTCATAAACGGTAAGAAAATTGAAAAAACATCATCCAAAACCATTTGAATTATTTGATAAAGTCTTGTGAATTGCATTGGCACTGATTTTGGAAGTATACAGTACAGAACAGTATATTTATTAAACATCTTATATCTACTGAAATGCTAAAAGAGAAAACAAAATCTCGAAAGACGTAACTTAAAAGAGCTGCAGTGATAGTTATATGGGAACATTTTGTTTTCATCACTGAAAATTTCTCTTTAGATTGTTGTTTTGAGTATTCAATATAGATGAACATTGTCTGTTACACTGAGTAATTTGGACAAATCGTTTAAAAGTTACTTCGATAAAATTAACTTGATGCAACGCAGTAAGTCATTACGCGTCGCGTCTACTGAAAGACGACGGGGGACAATGCTTGGGGGTATAGGGGCCGTGAGAGGCTCCCATACCCCCACGCTATCGCCAAGAACGCGACCCAAACGCGGAAAGACACGTGAGAACAGACGTCGTTGACGGTTGTGTTAGTTTTGCGAAGTTTCTTTATAGATAACATAATTCGATTCTATTACTATTCATTACTTGAAACTATTCATTACTTAGTGCAGTTGGCATATTTATTTAGTTACTGTATTTTTAAAGAAAAAATATAAATTACTAGCTATTGCCCGCGTATATTTTGGTTTGTCACATTAAATTTCGTGACAGACCATCTCAAACAAATAATAATGATATTTTTTATTCAACCAAATGTCAGGTTTCCAACTTCAAAACTGATGAAATTCAATACAATCTTTCAACCCCTATTTTCCCCCTTGAGGGTGAACATTCTTGATTCCCTTTTTTGATGCTTGTTTTCGCTACGCAAAGAAGTTACCTTCAGTAGGATTAGTAGGTATACCAATGTATTTCATTCTAATCCTTTCAGTTTTTTTCAGTTGATGCTACTCAATATTGTATAAGTGGATACTTATTGATTGAATGAGACTTTTATATTGATGTACAGCCGAAGCTACTGAACCTAGAATATTGAAATATGCAGGTAGATTCTTTGTATAGCGTAAATGAGCAGCAAGAAAGGAAATAAAAAATGTTCATCCCCATAGGGAAAAATAGAGGTTAAAGACTATATTGAATTTCATCATTTTTGAATGTGGAAATCTGAAGTTTTGGGTTAATAAAGAAATATTGTAAATATTTGTTTGAAATGGTCTGTCACGAAACTCAATGTGACATCCATAATGAGGAACCGAGGTTTAACTAACATCTCAAATATAAGCGATTTGAGATGTTATTTAGCTAGGAGGGTGAGGAAATGAAATAGACAATCTTTGTTTACAGCCTTGCCACTATAAAATTCAATTCAGTAAGTGAAAAGTCACTGTTGATTCTGTTGAATTACATTGAATCAAAATATAGTGCAACATTTTTGTTTCCAAAACAATCACATCAAAATTATTAGGTAAAAACCGAAATTTCTCCCTTTATCAGAATAGACACTATTCATTTCGAGACTCAAAAACTTCGAAACTTTCATTGTATAGTCTCTATAATACGAATTGGATGGACATAGATTGAATTCCAAATGATGTCGATTTGGATAATATTTTATCGATAAATATTGTAAAAGTAAATTAAGTATGAATTATTCTCTCATTCTACATCGGTTTTATTTCATATCCTTTCTAGTATTTATTAAGTATATCATTTTTCTGATTTTCGGATTCATCTTCAATTATATACAATTTTATTCATTTCATTTCAAGTCATGACATTCTACCATTAGAATTAATAAAGTTTCAAGGTTCGAGAACTGTGAAAACCTGAGCTGTCAAAAATCAATGTTTGTGAAACCTATATTGCTCGATTTGCTATTAGATATATTTGGTCAAAGTTTATCAGAAAATTCAAAGGAATAACATGTAAATTATCTTAGGAATCAAAAAATACCCACAGTTGATTTAGATTTGTCATACATCATATATGTTGTATAAAACCAAGCTGACTTTCCATCCAAAGATATATACTGTAACGTTTTTCTCTGTGGAAGTACCAATAATTGACTAATCTGTATGATAATCAAACTTAACTTTATTTCACTGTTAATACAACAGTCAAATTTCAACTATCAGTCAAATGACAATCGCCTGATTAGATCACTCCACGTACCGCACCGTCACTTCCACTTGACTTTCCCGATAGGCGAGTGGATCGTATTTATATTTGTTTCGAAAGTAGCTGTTTCAGGAGGACTTTCTTTCAGTTTTTGTCTGAAACTTACTTCTTTGCATGATCTACACATCTATGTATAGAGTTACATGTTTTCAAATTGATTACATCCTTCCTTTCTTCGGAAGATTCCCTTATCCATTTTTTTTGTATCAAGATGGAGTAGTAGAAAGCCAAAAACTTTCTTTCTCAAAAATGAATCACTCAAAAAGCTTCCAGATGAATACAAGCTGTTATCAAATATTTACAGTTCATCACTGTCCTCAACGACTATCAATATTGTTTTCTGAAGCAAATTTTATTTCGAGAGGAGATCTTCTTTCTTATGTCTTACACCCTTGAGAACATACAAACGATAAACACGTAGAGTATCGCGCTGCTATACTAGATTTTTCAAAAACTTATTCTTGAATAGTTTTTCCATGGATATCTTTACTGTCGTCGCATGTGTTTCCCAAGGATTCATATTATCATTTTCGATCTATATGACATAAAATATTTCGAACAGTATTTCATTGCCATTCGAACAATATATCGAGAAGTTATAAAAGAATCTAAATGGCATGAACATCTCTTTCACCCGATTATTCGAGTCGTGCCAACAAAAATAATTAAAATTCCTCAACCACTTTAAAACTGTTGATGCTGTTACAAAAGATTCAATTTGTACTTGTTCAAAATTCACAAATCTAATAATATTATGCCTAAGTGAGTGGAATAAGAGGCGTAAAGGAGAGAAGTTTCGAGTCAGGAATTAATATATTCTGTCCAGAAATACCTTCAAATTAGGGTTGGAATTTCTTGACGAGTTCCTCGAATTGAAAGGCAATTCGAGAGAAAACAAACAAAAGTATTTTATTCAAATCGATAAAGTTTTCTATAAAGATTTTTCCCGAATTTGGTTGGATTTTTCAGTTGCGAAACAAAATTTTAGCTTGAACCCGGAAGTTTCATATAAATAAATAAATTGAACAGATTGAGTGCCATAGCAAAAGAAAATAGCCCTGAGAAGAGAAATTAAATAAACTAGTTATAGTGCATACACTGTATACGGAATATCAAACATTTATGAAGTATATTCCCATATTTTTCTTCATTTCTAGAGTTAATTTTTTGTACTTGGATCATCGATGACCTTGAGAGATAATTTCTGAAGCTTGCGATCATTGTGTGTAATTGTGGTTGTCTGGTATTGATTATTTATTTATTACTATCTGCCCTTCTAGTACGTATAGGCCGCAAGATCAGCCTAGATTTTAAGCCACATGTAGCTTCTCAAAAATGTATGATTTTGGTCCTGAAAAAGCTTACGTGCACCATTTCATCATGCAGACACGTAAAAATAATGAAAAAGAGGATCCAAGTGGGGAGTAATTTTCGGAAAGGCTCTTTTGTGACTTTCATAAATTGAATATTATAATTAATATTAATTGTGAAGCTAATCAAGACTAACCAAACTGGTACAATTTAACCCAAATTATTCTTACAAACTTCATTACGTTAGGTTCTTTTATCAAATAGTTATCTGCTTTTGTGATAATATATTTAATATATATTTTTATACGTTTGAGGTATACAAAAACAATGGCATTACCATGAAATATATTATGTATTTCTATCCCACTTTACATAAGTATACGAGTATTATTTTTTCATTACTGAGGTACATATAATTTAGGGTTAGTGATTAACTAACCAATTTGTGGAACGGCGATTTGACATGTACCCTCAAGGTTTAATCGAAATTTTTTTCTCTAGATGCATACAGTTCAAAGTCAGCCATGTGGATGATCTGAGTCTTCAGTCTCTAAGATTGCTACAACAGATAATGACATTGGAGATGCAGAAAAGAATTGATCTGCGGGAAGTGCCCTTCAGTATTCTCCGCTCTGTATTTCTGATTTGATAATCTATTCAAATATGACATCAATAAACACCAAAAATAAAAAAGAAGAATTATTTCAAACATCTAGAAAGTCAGTTCGGGAGAGATACTTATAATGATAGTGACGAATCTGCTCCTACTGCCAAAGAAAGTGATATGTAAGTTGGGATTGATAAAACAGTTTTCCAAAGTAGATTGCTTATACTGTGAAGAAACACAGTTTAAAAAAGCAAATTCATTATTTCATCTTCTTCTATTTGTTACCGAACTTTTGAACATAACCAACTGATTTTTCGAACGAAAGAAAGGATAACGTTGTCGTTCAACGTTCAGCTTCTCATCAATTATCATGAGCTACAACTTTATTGCTGAGAAGGCAATACGAACATAAGCTTTCGATACTTGAATATGAACCATGAGTGGTGTGAAATATTTATGGTTCTTCTTCTTCTAGCATGAACTTACCTAAAATCTCTGTTTAAAAAATATGTTTTCTGTTAATCAGCTGTCGCCCCCATACGAACGACAACTCTCAGAAGTTGAGAAACTTGTGCGAGCTAAGGACTAACGAGGTCTTACCTTTTAACGTGTGATTCCTAACCTAAAATTCATTATTAATGTGTTTGATTTTTCCTAAACTGGTAGAAAAACATATGTAGAATGAATTCCAAAGGTGAAGACGTGTCTTATTTGATACTGAAAAATTTGGAAACTGAGAGAGGTCCTATTTATAGCGATATGGATAAAATGAACGCGTTCTGAAGTTAGTGATACGGTGGGGTTGTGAAAAAACCTGTTCTAAAGCAAGATGTCCTGATCTGATAGAGGTTGCTGGTAGAACAGATAATCTGTGAAGCCAGTTAACTTGGGTTCCGCTGAAAGTAGACGGTTTTCAAAGTTGTCAAGAGCCATTTGGGTTGCAAGAAGTATTCGCGGTGTAGCCATTGGTGTGAGAGTTCCATTTCTGTCTGCTGTTTTCATGCAATAACATATACGAGTATACCATAAAAAAATAGTTTCCGTGATTCTCTGTGATGTGGTGATTTCTTTCAACATATGACTTTTGCACCTAATATTAGCGATCCATAGCTCAATGTTTTAGATTCCTTCATTTCTTTGTGTGTTACTAAACATTGCCAATAGGTGGTTTATAATTGGATTGCTTCTCAAGTCCTTTCAACTGCATATATTTTGAAAACATACTGTTTTTTAATATTAAATTTTTCATTATAAAGGCTATCATTCCATTTATAATGTCAGTTTGTCCTTATATAGTTTCAAAAAACGGTAGTGTAGCATTTAGTTTTATTTTTGTCAGGAAATAATTTTGAAACATATTGTAGAGCAGAAATATGTACACTCTTTTTTCCAGTGACTTTTCCTGACTATGAATCGCAAGATAAATCGGAAGATAAATAAGTAAAGGAGAGTTATAGAGATGTTTAAGTGTTTCTGAAATTAGCAGGCGACAAAATCAATTAAAAATTGCCACGGACTGCATTGCACTTTAATTTGGTGGGTATGAAAGAAAAAATGAGATCTGCATATTGCTGAACTGTCCTGAACATTTTTAAGATTATTCTAAATGTGACATTATTTCCCTTTCAGAAAGGAAAAGGGTCTGTCGGACCCAGTAATTCATTCTGTTCTAATAAATTGATAGATGTAGCCGTAACTACGTGGTAGGAGATCATAATGAAAAGAGAAATGCAAATTTCTATGTTTTATACCACTTTTAACCACTTAAAAGTGGTATGAAACATAGAAATGTTCATTTCTCTTTTCATTCTGTTCTGTTTCTTGGAAGAATATTTCATTTGTTCCATCACACACCATACCAACCACACCAATACTAGACCAAATGGTGTATTTTACGACTGTTTTAATAAATTATGTTCATAAACATGCAAAAGGAATATCGAATGGATATTTTTAAGTGAGAATAGTTAAACAATTATTCCTTTGAAATCCAGCAAACCGAACGTCATGTTTACCATTAAACAGAAACTGGATGTTAATAACATTGTGTTTATCAAAATGTTCCCACATGATATGCGCCGACATACTATTAATTTGTCATTTATGGTGGAAACGCACGGTTGATGAATTCTGACTGAATGATTTAGGAAAGATTTCACCAATAATATCCTTTCTATTGGAAATTAATCCGATGTTTACTGGAAGCGTCAGCTTTTGGTTAGTAACTGAAAGATTTCTACAAACAGAAAATGAAAAATCTATTTATATGATCCGTATTTGGTATATGATGACAAAATGTGGAACTGCCGTCTGTTCGTAACACGAAACAAGTCTCTTGGTGATTTCTTAAGGTTAAGGAGATAACTATTGAAATGATTTTCAATGAAATAAGAAAGCGTTACAAACATTCGTTAAATGCAAATCAATAAAAGTTAAAAAGTTTGAAATATTTCGAAACAGGTAACTTCAGACATGTGTTACAAATATATTTCGTTCAAGACGAAAGAATTTCCGAATAAATAACTATTTCAAATGGAACACTTTGTATATTTTTTATTTCAGAAGGACACTGTTATTTTCACATTCAAAAACCAAATTCAAAAATATTGATCTGTTTTTTATGTACTCTCTGATTACGTTTTTTCTTTCGCAAAGCTTTGCTAGTTTGCTATTTGAAGCCTATTAATCAAACTTATAGTCGCCATTTATGAAAAAGAAAGGTCAAAAAAACTGTGTTACTTCAGAACTGTTCGAAAAATCGAGATAATTTCTTTTTCCCATGGAATTTATTCTTTGTTAAATTATAGATCGCAGGATAGCATAACTTATTCAAATTTTTAAATGATCACTTAATACTATACATGTGGTATAGTGGTTTCAGCAAAGAGAAAATGACAGGAGAAACGTTTCTTCAAATTCAAGTAGATAACTCATTTCGTTTAAAAGATTAATAATAATCGAATTCAAGATACGACAAACAAACAATCGATGTAATTTATTTACTCAAATTTCCCAGGGAATTGCGTAGTATAATTCATAAAATTAACTCAAAGTATCAAAACAAGTGACCTTAATATTACATTCTTCTTTCGATATTTTTACTGAAACCGATTTTAAGTTGCTTGCTTTTTCGAAAATAAATATTGATATGTATATACCGGTCAACATTTGACTGTGGCTAAAATTACAAGCATAAAAAAAGACCACTTAAGTGTATCCGCTAAACAGTACAAATATGGAGGAAATTCCATTGAAAAATATCTTTCCTGCTTCGGCTTTTGTGATCAGCATAAACTGTACCTATTGTTAAGAATATTTTGTATCGATATATATTCGCCAACAGTTGATTAATACCATGCAATCTGTATTTTTAACTTATATGATGTAGAAGATATGAGCCGGATGCAGTTTTAATTATGTTACGTTTCAATTTTGCACTATATCGAACCTGCTCCTATATCACCTTTCAGAACACTACCTTACCTTTTGAAAAATCTTTATTCAGAGGATGTTAACAATATAATTGAGTTACAAGTTGAGTTGAGTTACAAGTAATGGAAATCTTCCGTTCCATAGAAAACCATACCTGAAATGTAAAAGAATATATATATATATATGCTCCCTGACTAACTGCCGTGACCAGTACTTACCATTCACTTCGCATTCGCCTATGGTCTACCGACGTTGGAAATCCGAAATTCCTTGCTAGGTTGAAATATTTGTTATTGTATGTTTCTCAGATTTCTTCTCCTCTATTTTTCAGTCGTTGTCTGCCTTATTCTCTACCTTTCCAAG
Source organism: Leptinotarsa undecemlineata (assembly GCA_015342065.1). Taxonomy (NCBI): domain Eukaryota; kingdom Metazoa; phylum Arthropoda; class Insecta; order Coleoptera; family Chrysomelidae; genus Leptinotarsa; species Leptinotarsa undecemlineata. The sequence goes on along the minus strand of WOGP01004247.1, from coordinate 189 downwards.
AATATGTATTGCATAGACTGCTAATCATCACTTCCAGAAGGTTTATTTACATATTAGAGCCATATTGCCTGAAAAATAATATTAATTAGCTCTGGGTTTCTGAATACTGATTGATATTTTCGGTAAATATTTCGCATAATATGAATGTTCAAATAGTCGTACTGAATGGGAAAGATGTAGCAACTTACC